>JASCZW010004016.1:0-186352 GCA_034211315.2 Aedes japonicus | reverse complement strand
GAGTGATTGTGCACAAGTACACAAGTAACAACCGAACAAGTGTGAAGCCTAAGTGCTGGAAAATTCAAAAGACTTAGTGATTTTTGAATAATGATTGATACAGAGTGTTAGTAGAAACAGAACAATTGTGAAAGCGATCTTGCTTAAGTGCTGAACAAATTGGAAAATTTAGTGATTTTCGAACAGTGATCGATATGAATATTTAGCACAAGTGAAGCAAGTGCGAAAACGATTATATACAAGTATTACGCACCCCCAAAGCCAGAAGTGTAAAAGATCCTAAATGATTTCGAACAATTGTTGACACGAAGATTTAGCAAGCCTAGTAAAGTGTTTAAAAAAGGGATAATAGAAAAACCACATTAAGGTTTCATTGTTATGCACAAGTGTCATATGACCCAACAATTTAAATACAAAAACCCTTGAGTGAATTGACACCATTAAGAATTCAGGATCTACAACCAGAAACTGTACCCTAGATTGTACCATGCTTTGGGAAATGCTGCTAACAACTTTAATAATTCTGTAAGTACTCAAATCATTTCATATTAATTTTTCACAATTTCAAAAGAATGTTTTAAATCACAAAGTATCTACATTGTCCTGACTACTGTCTAACTAACCAATCCACCGGGTTAAAGGTGTGTATTATAATTGCTTTCCAGAGTGCATATCTGTGATCAAGGCAATTAAAACAGTGGAAATCTGCTTAAAACAAAAACCTTCCCACCAGTTAGTGGTGTATAAAAACCAATCCACCGGGTTAAAGGTGTGTACATTGATCGCACAGCAGAGCGCATATCTGCGGCAAGTGTGATCAAACAGAAAGTACCTGTATAAAAATCCAAAACGTACGTAGCCAAGACAGTTAACCAAAACCCTTAACATAAGGAAATATTATTCTCGAAAGATTTTTTCATTTTTTTTTAAATCACTTATTTTACAAAAAGAAAAGCTTTAACGTTTTCTTTAATTTTCTTTAGTCCTAGGTTTTTTTTTCCTTTTTCTCTTTATGAATCGTTTTAACCCATATAATTTGAGAAACAAAGAATCAAACATGAACACCCCAAATCCTTCCAATGGAAACCAAAACCCAATTTCTCCTCCACCACCAAATCCAAATCCTTTACCACTACCGAATCGGAACAATATTGAAATAGAAGACACAAATCGAATGTTTGAAAAAGCCGAAAGGATTATGAAATCTTTGCAAACACCGCAAGCGGTGAATGCACTCCAACCTTTCGACGGTAACCCCGTCAAACTTCATAATTTTATACGCTCAGTAGAAAATTTAATACCATTTCTACAACCATTGCACAATACACCTTTTGAAAAAATCTGGCTGCAAACAATCAGAGCCAAAATAATTAATGAGGCAGATCAGGTTCTTGAAACCTACGGTACCTCACTTGACTGGGAGGAAATAAAACAAAATCTTATTGCCCATTATAATGACAAACGTGACGCCACCACACTCACGCGAGAACATCTGTTATCGCTATTAATCAATAATACTAACATCTCAACACAAGATGAGAATGTGAGAAAAGACCGTAATTCCACTCATAAAGAAAATGCCTTACAAGTCTTTCTTGCCGGCCTGAAAGAGCCAATAGGTGTAAACGTTCGTGCCCGCCAACCTAACACCATTAAAGAGGCGTTTGACGCGGCCGTATCAGAACAAAACTTCCAAAGTAGAACTGGCTTAAATAGACCAAATATTCCAGCCTAAGCAAATTGATTTTCATTTACCACCTCGAAATAGATATGCTAAACCAATACAATATCCATATCCATCAATGCCTCATTTGCGTCAGACACCACGCCCAAACTTCAATCCACAAATTCCTTCAACTAGCTCAAATAATACCTTTAACCGTCCTCCACCAAAAGCTTTAACAGCTCCGGAATATGTAGACAAATCTATCCGCTCGAAACACGTCAACTATATGAATAGACCCCAACAAACCACAAACAGCAGTTTTCAAGGAAAACCTTTTTCACAAAGGAGTCGATTTGTCCCAGCTGTCCCAGCAAGAACAGCTCAAATCACAGAGTTAAGGAATATAGAACAAGAGTATAATCATTCCTATGACCAAAATCTATACTATGAAGACCCTTCAATAAGCCCTTACCAATATCCTGAAAACTGCCAAGAAATGTCAGAAATGTCTTATATCAATGCCGAACAGCAGTCCGACCCAAATTATGGTTACCAACAAGGAATTGCTGAAGGTAGAAATATCGATGATCCAGTAGACAATCAAGAACCCATGGATTACTTAAATTTTCAGCTGGCAACAACACTAAACACCCCAACATAGAAAACAAAAATTTATCCCATACATTAAAATTCCGACACTACAAAATTTCGAATTAAAACTACTCATAGATACAGGTGCAAACAAGAATTATCTATGTCCACGGTTAGTCAAACATTCCCTGAAACTTGCAAATCCAACTGCTGTATCGAACGTCTCCGGTAAACATATTATCGACAGATATGTCGAATTTAATCCGTTCCCCGACCTATCTAACAAATCGTTTGAATTTCATGTCTTTAATTTCCATAATTACTTTCATGGATTGATCGGCTATGAAATGCTGCAAGAGCTTCAAGCAAAAATAGATACCCTTGATAATTCAATCACAGTACTCGGAACAAAGATACAGATGCATAGGAAGTACCCCGAACCATTTTCAAAAAATTGCCCAAAAGAATCAATCTACAACATTGAAATACCAGTTTCGGGAAACTTTGGTGACTTCTTATTAGAAGAAGATTTAGAAATTTCTCCAAATTTGTATATTTGTAACGGACTTTATCACGCTGAAAATCATAAGGCGATTGTCGCTGTGAAAAATTCTTCAACAATAGAACAAACATTATCATTAGATTTTCCGTTAGAAGTTGAACTCAACAACTTCGAATGTCGTCCTATTGAAAACGAGCTTAACAATCTTGAAGAAACTTGTAATGAAAACCGATCGAAGAAACTACTTACTCAGCTTCGACTGGATCACTTAAATCCAGAAGAAAAGAAGAAAATTGTATCTATCGTTCTTGACAATCAAGAAGTTTTTCATCTTGACGATGAACCGCTAACATCAACAAATGTCGTAAAACATCAATTAGCGACACATGATGAGTTACCTGTTTATCAAAGGAGTTACAGATATCCTCACTGCCATAGAAAGGAGGTCCGTAACCAAATTCAAAAGATGTTAGATAACAACATAATTCGGCCATCTACATCACCTTGGAACTCACCAATTTGGGTCGTTCCAAAGAAAATTGACGCAGCAGGAGTTCAAAAATGGAGAATTGTCGTCGACTATAGAAAGCTGAACGCAAAAACTATAGACGATAAATTTCCACTCCCGAATATCACTGATATCCTGGATAAGCTAGGACGGAGCAGATACTTCACCACTCTTGACTTAGCATCAGGATTTCATCAAATTTTGATGGATGAGAAAGATATACAAAAGACAGCTTTCTCAACCGAAAATGGCCACTACGAATACTTAAGAATGCCGTTCGGGTTGAAGAATGCCCCAGCGACATTTCAGAGAATGATGAATGCTGTACTTGTCGGACTTGCAGGAATAATCTGCCTAGTATACATGGACGACATTATAGTGTTCAGCTATAGTCTGCAAGAACATTGCACCAATCTTAATAGAGTCTTCGAAGCTCTAAAGAAAGCTAACTTGAAAGTACAGCTTGATAAGAGCGAATTTTTAAAGAAAGAAGTTTCATTCCTTGGGCATGTAGTTAATGAAGACGGCGTGATGCCGAACCCGGAAAAAATTGAAGCCATTCGAAATTGGCCAATCCCCAAAACTGTTAAAGATATTAAATCTTTTCTGGGAACATTGGGCTACTACAGAAAATTTATTAAAGATTTCAGCCGTATTACCAAGCCCCTTACACAGTGTCTCCGAAAGGATGAAAAGGTGGAACATACACCAGAGTTTCTGAAAGCGTTTAATAAATGCAAACAGATCCTCACCGGCAGTGCTATTTTGATCCATCCTGACTTTGAAAATACTTTCATATAGACCACTGATGCCTCCAAGTATGCAATTGGAGCCGTATTATCGCAAGGACCAATTGGAAGGGATAAACCAATAGCTTTTGCTTCGCGAACTCTTAACAAGAGCGAGGAAAACTATTCAACTATTGAAAAAGAGTTGTTGGCAATTTATTGGGCAACCAAATATTTCCGCCCTTATCTCTTTGGAAACAAATTTATTCTATATACAGATCACAAACCGCTTACTTGTGCTGTAAACCTAAAAGACCCTTCGAGTAAAATTGCTAGATGGATGATTGCCCTGCTGGACTACTCGTATGACATAAGATACCGAGCGGGAAAGCAAAATGTCGTTGCCGACGGACTTTCAAGAATTCCATGTGAGTTGAATATCAATGAAGAAAAAGAAAACTCATCTTCGGATGATAATACTCAACACTCAGCTGAAACCAATGATTCAGAATACATTTCTTGTACAGAAAAACCGGTGAATATGTTCTCTAATCAAATAATTCTGAATATCGGCCCCAATGAAAATGAACTAACGGGTGAACAAATTTTTCCAAAAGTATTAAGACATACATTTACCAAAATAAATTTTGGTACTCCAACCTTGCTGAGGATTTTTAAAGAATTTATGGATCCTAAGCGAATAAATTGTATCTACTGTCCAGAGAACCTTATTTAAAGTAGTTATTTCCCAGAAACTGCTAATTGATTTAAGAACACCAGAAGAACAAAATGAATTAATAGAAAACGTTCATTCACGAGCTCACAGAGGAATAGAGGAAAATATGAGAGTTATTAATCAAAAATACTTCTTTCCCCGACTGAAATTCAAAACTAGAAAATACGTCGTATTATGTAGAATTTGTAATTCTGCCAAATACGAACGCCACCCCTACAAATTGAATTTGGCTCATACCCAAATTCCGACTAAACCATTAGATATCGTTCACCTGGATATCTTCATATGCGGACCAAATCTATTCCTGTCTGCCGTAGACAAGTTGTCTAAATTTGGCATATTAATACCTATAAAATCTAGATCAATTCCGGACGTTCGTTCAGGATTAACAAAATTAATAGCTACTCACGGAATTCCGAAACTTATTGTTAGCGACAATGAGCCTGCCATAAGATCAATTGAAGTGAGGAGCATGCTTGAAGATCTAGGTACTGACATTTATTTTACGCCGGCAAACAAAAGCGAAGTAAACGGAATTGTCGAGCGTTTTCATTCGACTATCGCGGAAATCTATCGCTGTAGTAAAACTAAATATGAAGAACTTAGTCAGAAGGAACTTTTCCGAATTAGTCTTGGATTGTATAATGATACAATACACTCAGCTACCAAAATGAGGCCAAAAGAGATTTTCTATGGTATCAAGGAAGGAGATTCTAGACCCAATGATATTGCGGAAATCACTAGAAAAAGCACACAAATATATGACGAGGCAATATCTGCTTTGAAAAAGAAACAGGACCAAGACTTGAAATTTCACTACAAGAATAAGGAACCAGATCCAATTATAGAAGAAGGTGGATCTGTTTTCATCGCTCGCCAAGGAATCAAGAGCAAGACACAGGATAAGTATCGCCACTACAAGATATCAAAGGACAACAGCAAAACATTTGAAGACGAAACCGGAAGGAAAATCCACAAAACCAAAATCAGACGACGGAGGAAATAATTAATCACATTCTTCTGTTTCAGCATACACATTTAAACAAAACAGTACTTAAACCCTATTTCAATTCCAGATTATGTCACTACGTGAAGGCAGAGATAACCATCACAGACCTATCACGACATGAGGGATTGTTAGCATTCAAAGAACGTGAAGCTAAGGTCATCAACTCTGAACATTTCCATCTTCACATAGTGGACTTGGAAAAGTTTGAAAGCAGTTTTACTAATCTACAATACTTGACACATATCTTGGAAAAACAAAACACGACAAAACGTTTCAACAGAATTCTAGACATCAGAATAAAAAGGCTATCCGACAACTACTTCCGACTCAAACCATTACATCGACAAAAACGAGGACTTCTAAACCCACTTGGCACATTCATAAAATCCATAACTGGAAACCTAGACGATACCGACCTACAACTTATCAAACAAACAATCGATGAATCAAAATCGAAAACTAATACATTAATAGAAAGCAATAATAGACAAATTAAAATTAATGAACACTTTGAAACAAAAATCAACAATCTCATAAAACATGTTAATGAACAACAAATCGAAATTTTAAGGAAAGTCTCTGGTCTTAACAATAATTTGAATTTACAAAACCAAATAAATTTAAAGGAGATCATCCATGATTTGTTATTTAATATTGAGTTACTAGACGATCAATTGAGGGATATTTTTGAAATTGTACAATTATCTAGAATAGGTGTCTTATCAAAAGCTATACTAAATAGTAATGAAACAAAATTCGTATTAGATAAGTTAGAAGAACAAAACATTTCCATTAACAATACAGACCAGATATATGAATTTTTGAACATCGAAACATATCACGAGAGATCAAAGATTATTATTGTTGTTAAAATTCCAATTTTTCTACCAGGGAACTTTGATTACATAAAGATTGTAACTATTCCAAATAGACATAAAGAAATATTAACTCAGTTCAAATTAGTCGTTCAGAGCGAATCAATAACGTTAGGTATAAATAATCCTTGCCCAATAATAGAGAATTATAGAATTTGCAAAATACAGGAGCTTACTAACATAACGAACGACGGCTGTATCAACAACGCTCTCCGAGGAACTAATGCATCTCGCCCTTACATAGAGCAAAAAGACGAGATGGACATCAAATCAATCAATGGACACACCTTGGTTATACGAAATGCCATTCAACCAGTTCAACTTAACTCAAGCTGCAATATCCAAGCGCGGAAACTCACAGGAACTCTGCTTATTACCTTTCAGAATTGCTATATCACAATCAACGGAGCCAAGTATGATGACGAAAGGACTAGAGACAACCATGATATCACAATTATTCCAACATTCGGAATCAACTTTCAACCAACGACGATCTTCAGTAAACCAAACCTGCATCAAGTCAACCTCCTCCGGATCGAAAACCGGAACCACATAGGAAAACTCAGAAGAGACCATACATTGCTTCAGCACACAACATCCGGAATACTATCCGTATTCGCTGTTTTGATTATCGGACTGATAATCTGGACCCTGAAAGGAAACTTGCACCGATCAAAAGAGGTAAACTTATTGGTTAACACCGGAAACATCCCATCTTCTTTTTCCACAGATCAAATATCTGAAACATATAAGATTCGGGACGAATCTTCCATAGGGGGAGAGCAGTTATCAAATATATCTCCCGTCACATTTGAAGACAAGAGCATGGCCCCAAAACCTCAACCACGTTTCACGTTCTGAATATGCCGATATCGCTACATCAGCATAGACCAGGTTCATAGTCCGGACGAAGAGACCAACAATCGTCCAATTCACCAACAGAGCGTCGCATCATCATTTCCGTTGGCTTACCGAAAATATCATAACATCAGCAACATGCATCGCCCATATCTAGAACAGCGATGCCATTGAACCAGCAGTGTTCGGTGCACACTCGGTGCACATAATCAGCACTTTACTAGACCGAAGTCCATTGATCGATTGTATTCATCGAGAACGACGACGACGGATTGGAGTGTCAGCAGAACGTGACGCAGCCGTGCGCCTTGGTAGGGACCATAGATCTAGCTTAGCTTATTTTAATGAGTAAGAAATAAAGTCAGTCTTGTATTAGCAGTTAAGTTGAATAGAAGTTTCTTTTTAAAAACGTATCCACGAGCCAAAGGCTATTAACTAATATACTATACAATATATATATTATTTAGAATACACACTTCTTAAGATGTTATTAAGATAACAAAAGTCATGTATAGCGGATTTTGAGCCAACTCCCATTGTGCTAAGCACATCCATTATATTTTTTTTTTAAATAGATTTTAATACAAAATCGGATTAACTCTAGTGTATACCGCTTCCAATTTTATACACTTTTCCATACATACCACTGGATTTGTTAGTCACGAAAAGCTAAGATATGATCGATTATTCAACACTGCTTCTTGAGCGCATAGCAGGGATGCCAGATATATTTTTTCAAATGTCTGCGATAAAAATTTGAAATGACTGGAAATGTCTGAAAAAGTCTGTATATTATGCAAACTGTGCCGTTGAGAGAACGCAGAAGGTTCCACGATCGCTACCCGTTTAAGACTGCGCACAAAACGCACACCATCGGGGAGCATCGAATACAGCAAAGTTCCGTCAATCCAAAGTACGGCTAGTTGATCTTCAGTCATAAAAGCCTAGCTGGAATTTATCGAGGAGGAGGCCTAGATGAAACAAAAGGAGCTCGAGGAAGAAGTAGCAATCAAGAAGCTAGAACACGAAGAATCACAACGGCAGCTAGAAGGAAAGAAGAGGCAATAGGAGGAGCAGAAGAAGTTGATGGAGGAGGAATCTATTCTGCGACAGAGAAGGCTAGAATAAATAAGAAGCGCCTAATGAAGCAGCAGACGATTCGCAGAGAGTCGTTGGAGAAACGAAATGTTTTGCAGATTTCCGAACGTGGCAGCGTGGTTGGATCTACAACGAGTTCTCGAGAGAGGGTATCGCACTGATTGACAAATCACACACCCGATGGGACGACCAACGGGGAAACATTGGGGAGACATAATCCTCCTCAATCTGACTTGGTTCCCGTGGCCCCAGATGGAGGTGCATCGACAGCCGTCGAACCACCGACGAGTGGAGAAGAAGTATCCGTACCGTTTAACTTTCGGTCACAGGCGCGAAATGCAAACATTGTCCACCATTTGCCTCCAGCTGCATCGGCTCTTTGGCCAAAGTTGCATTCAACCATTGAATTCGACCACCCTCAGTCCAGCCTCAGACCTCAAATACAGGACGTTAGATCAGCTGCAGTCCGTGAACCGTTCCAACAATTTGGAGCTTCCTCAAGGCCACTACAAACGTACCCCGCAACAGCATATACCTGTTCACCGACTAATCAACATTCCCATGCTCTTAGTACAGATGGGAGAGTAGCTGCTCGAGGGACAAAGTATTAGCAAGGGCCATTATGGAGTACTCCTATTCGGTACAGCACCATACCGAAATCCTATTCAGCGGCTAGGAATGCGGTAGAGCCAAATTTCATTCATGATGACTCCTTTTCGAACGAAACGCATCGTTTGAATGAACCAGATCGAGAACAAACGTCGTATCGCCCAAATACAACGCAAACCGTCCGTCTACCAGCACCGAACGAGCAACCAGGGATTCTTAGCTCGCAACAAATAGCTGCAAGGCAAGTAGTCGGTAAAGATCTACCACACTTCAATGAAAACCCCGCTGATAGGCCGATGTTCATCAGCAGTTTTGAGCAGTCGACAGTTACGTGCGGGTACTCAAATGCCAAAAACCTCGTTCATTTACAAAGGTGCCTAGTCGGCCACGCAAGAGAAGCAGTACGCAGCAGACTTCTACTTCCAGCCAACGTACCGCAGGTGTTCAACACGCTTCGCACACTTTACGGACGCCCCGAGCTGTTGATTCGATCGCTCCACGAGAAGATCCGACGAACTCTAGCACCGAGGCATGATCGTCCTGAATCGATTCTGGAATTCGGATTGGTGGTTCAGAATTTCGTCAACCACCTTCAGGCAGCAGATCAAGTTGAGCATCTGACCAATCCAATGCTGATGCAGGAACTAGTCGAGAAACTGCCGGGGCCCATGAGGATGGACTTGGCCGTTTTCAAAAATCTGCAACCACGAGTAACAGTTCATGACCAAGCTGGTTTGTGCTGCAAGCGAAGTGAGTTTTGAACTTCCGGCACTCTAGAAGGGGTCACACAGTGACAAGCAGTGACCTACAGAAAAGGCGAGAATCCAGGCACACTCAACCGATGATACTTCGCCCGCTAAGTCAACAACAACAAGGATCACGCAAAAATATTCCAAAGCATGTAGAGTTCGTGAGCGCGAGGTTCACTGAGTCGTCGAATGCTTCATGTTCAAGCAACTTAACCTCGAGGAATGGTTGAAACTTGTGCAGGACAAGGGTCTCTGTCGAACCTGCCTGAACAATCACGGCAAATCGCCGTGTAAGTTGTGGCAGGGATGTGGAATCGAAGGATGCCGACTCAAACATCACACTCTTCTCCATGCGTCATCTGCTCCCGGAACATCGACACACTCCGCTCGCTCCAAACTTCGGCAGGCGCGAACAGTCAGCTGTCTTGTTTTGCCTACCCAGCAACTGAACTACAGGGAGATGTCTGCATGCTTCCCGCATCTCAAGGGACTTCCGATAGACGATTATGACCTAATACAACCGAAGTTGTTGATCGGCCTAGACAACCTTTGTCTTGAAGTTCTATTGAAACTACGGGAGGGAGGCCCACTTGACCCTATAGCCGCAAAATGCCAGCTAGGATGGAGTATTTATGGTAGTGCTTCAACAAAACTTCCTCCGATAGCAGTCGTTAACTTCCACACCGCTGCAGCATCGAGTTCTGATGTACTTTTGAACGAGCAGCTTCGAGATTTCTTTGTGTTAGACAACAGTGGAGTCGCCAACACCAACGTGAAGCTAGAGTCGGATGGTGATAAGAGAGCTGGAAAACAACTAGAAGAGACAACTAGGCGTTCGCCAATCGGATTTGAAACCGGTCTTCTTTGGAAAGTCGACAATCCGGAATTTCCTGATACACATTCCATAGCCGTTCGGCGGTTAAGAGCACTCGAAAAGAAGTTGCGTGGAGATCAAGCATTAATGCAGCGGGTGACCGAACAAGTATGTGATTACGAACGGAAGGGTTACGTACGCAGAGTCAGCGAATCAGAAGCAGCTGCTATCGATCAAAGGAAGACTTGGTTTCTGCCATTAGGGGATGTCATCAATCCAAAGAAGCCAGGAAAAATTCGGCTAATCTGGGATGCTGCCGCTAAAGGGGGTGGAGTTTCGATCAACTCTCATCTTATTTTAATATATTTCAACAACATTTTGTACCGCATCTACTATATTGTTAAGATCCTCGTACATTTAAAATCCGAACTTCAGAGAATATTCATAAAATATTTCAAATGTCTGTAAGAGTCTGCAACATAAATAAAATGTTTGTTAATATCGGCATCGTTGAAAAAGTCTGCAACAAAAATGAAAAGTCTGCAGATTTACAGACATGTCTGTATATATGGCATCCCTGGCGCATACTGTATTTAGCGCACGGTAGTATTGTAGCGCTCTACCCTATCAATAAACTGATAATTTCTTTTGAAAATCCCATATTAAAAAGCATAAATGTATAAAGTATTGTTGCTTGTTAATATAGGACTGGCGAGTTTATTTTGTTTAAAATTACAACCTGTCTTCATTTGTTAACGCATTTAATGTCATAATTAAACTCGATAGTTTTATCACAGACATGCAACCATAACACTCCAAATTTGTTCATCGTACGAGCATTTAAGACTAATTCAAATGTTTCTCGCGTTGAGTCTCGAACGGGCGAACTGAATTCAGCGATTTCTCTTCTTTGATCCGAAAATAATTGATATCTATAGGTAAACGAGTTGACATATCCGTTGCGATAAAGGATAACTCCGTCTTGCAGGTTAAATACTGAAACTTGCTTTGACTAAGATATTAGCCAAAAATCGACTAAGAGAAATTGATCTATGCAATTACCTCCGTATGAAACTCAAAGCGATGTTTGATAGTTGGCATTTAATTCCCTTGCGTTTGACGTATAAGAAATGTTAAATGCATTGTGGCTACCTGTAGTTTTATTAAATGATACGAAAATAGATGCCATTGGCTAAAGGATAATGTTGAAACTTAACACTAATGAAATGTTATGTGTGACTGAATGAAGCTTTTGTATTCCTTTATTTTGTTTTTTTATTTATTCAAATCTGGTGCAGTTTTAATTGAGAAAATATTTTCTGAAAAATAATTAATAAGGGGTAAGAAATCTAAAAAAACACGGTAATATATAATAAACCAAATATAATGTTGAAAAAACTTTCATTAAAAATCGGTATTTATCGGTATAAAAAGTTAGAAATCGGTATTTTCAGAGCCCTTGTCGGTATATCGGTATTGAGAATAAAAATCGGTATAAATACCGATAAATCGGTACACCTGGCAACGCTGGCCAACAGAACCATCTGGTGATAAAAAATATATTTAACCATCAATTTGGTTATTCATTCTACCGTGTATCCACGGTAAAACTAATATACTCTTTTTATGAGTATTGTTTGCTCACACAGAGAAAAGTTTGATAGTCAATTTTATCAATATTAGAAATTAGGATGACTAGGGCAAAATAATGATTTTCATCCAACTATAATCATGGTGAAAAAACTATTCAAAATAGTTAATTCAATATTCACTATAATGTCAGAAAAGTTCCTGTAACCATGACAATAGTCAATAATGTGATGATGAAAAAATGTCATCGGCCAAAAATGTGTGACCTTGATTTATTTGTCGGTACAACCATATAATTTTCCTCAGTACACTTTTAAGAATAACGCAGATACGTCAAAATGTGCTTTTTACCCTTCTTACATCAATAGAAGGGTATTAAGATCGCTTGAAAACTCGACTTTTTATCCGAGGCCCACAGGGCCGAGTGTCATATACCATTCGACTCAGCTCGATGAACTGAGCACATGTTTGTGTGTATGTATGTGTGTGTGTATGTGTGTGTGTATGTGTGTGTGCGTTACAAATAATGTCACATCGGTTTCTCAGCCATCTGTGAACCGATTTCAGTTCTGTTGACGGCAAATGGAAGCTACAACATTCTCATAGAACGCTATTGATTTCATTTCATTTTTCATTCGGACATTTCGTTACGAAGATATGAACGAAACAGTACTTGAAGGCCTATTATAATAGTAATCAAACAGTTTAGTCTCCGATTACATACTGAGCTATTTGTGTACCGATTTTAGTTTTGTTGGTGCCATCAAAGCTATGATCAAATCAAAGCTATGATATTTCCAAATAACTGGTCAAAATTTCATTATGATTGGATAATCCTTCATGGAGATATGACCAAAACAATACCTGAGAGCACATAATTGTGAGATGACAATATACTCGTTGCAGTGCAAACCCGAACAAGACCAATCACACCAATCGATGCCGCTTGCATTCTATTGTGTCGCATCTGGAGCGTTGTATAGCACATACAGCGGACTAGCCACACTATGCGACTGTATAGAATTAGAGCAGCATCGATTGGCTCGAGTGGTCTGGTTTTGAACTGCAACGAGTGTATTCGAAAATTACACAAAGTCTCCATTTACTATTTTCAACGAATATGTACTTATTAAGCATCTTGAATCCATATCGATAATCAAAATTGACACTTAGGATTGTCTTATAATGCATTCTATGGACTAATTGTTTGAAATTTCTAATATTTATGTAATTTCCCCTTCTATATAAATAACATGAACAGATCATTAAAGATTGATAATGGAAATATTTTAATCACATTGATGAACAATCCGTCCAGGATTGAAAAATAGTTCATTCTAAAAACTGAATGTATGACCGCAGACAGACGTTCGACTTCATCTCATTAAGCTGTGTAAAAACATGGCGTCCCTCGAGATATCAAGTAGCAAAAAGCTAATAGATGGCGCCACAGATTTGTTTTGATTGGTAAGGGAAAAATGGGTTGCCAGTCAAACTGTTAGTTTTAATGTAGCAATTAGTTCACAAGGCGGCGCTACTGTGCAAGATGAAATTTTACACAACAAATTTGAATTCTTTTGTTCGAGCTTGAACGTCTGTCTGCGGTATGACATATCGAATATTCTTGGATCTTCCTGAAATTTCTGATGAAAATGTGTATCCAGTACAATATTGGCCACATTTGAGTTCGTAATTCTGATGAAATGTAAGAGGGGTTCAGTCTCACCATCGGTGGATTAATGCGGGTTTTTTTTGCCTTGTTTAGATTACGGAATTGTTACATGATACAAGACTATCTATAAGCCAGTTGAATCTTTTGGCAACTTTTGGCGAACCAGTTGAATCTCCTTACTTGCTTCCACTCAGTTGCCCCATTTAAACACCATATTAAGGCTGGTTTACAGTTCGGGAAAAGCGTCATAGGATTTTGAAACGGGATTTCGCTCGGGATTTAGCACGGGAAATTTTCCAGATGACGTTTCTCCCCAACTCACAGTGACAAGCAAGAATTGCGTGTCAGATTTTAAATATTGTTTACATTTATGAAAGTTTTTTCTAGCAGGAAGCATTAAAAATAGACAGTTTTGAATACCGCACCGGATTTATCACATACTTTTTGGAGTTTTGCCTTATCAACAAAAAATCTAGAAATTTGAGTTATTTTATTTAAATTTACTTTAACGATGTATGTTTTTCAAACTGGTCGAGTCCCTCAAATTATCCCAGTGCTTGAGGCACTCCTGGACACTGATGGATTTATTCAGAGACAATGAGATAGTACAGCTGATTTGTTGCCAAATAGCCTCTTTATCTATTTTGTTGAAATACTCCTTGCATGTTATTTGGTACAAGGAAGGATGTTTTGAAATTTCTTAGCAAAGGCCATCTTTAATTTCAATCTCCCGGTTCCGTTTTGTCGTTTTTGCTACGCGTTTCTTTTTTATTTTCTTTTTAGAACAAACGCTATACTTCCTTCGTCTAATATTTCATCCTGGGTTTAGCTGTTTATCATTTTTATCCTGACTGACAAACCCATCAAAGTCTTCGAGCACATCAAAATTGAAAAAACTGTTTCCAAGCTCAGCTCTCTTTCTGAAATTTTAATATTTTTTCCCTGTTCGAGTTCAAACTACCAAAATCCGTCCGGAAACAAATCGGAATGATTTGTTCCCGCCAGAGAAGGAGTGTGTAGAGACGAATTTTATTTCCTGGAGTAAATCCCGCGACTGGGTTTACACTTCAGGAAAACTGTACTGTTTGTGTAGACTTAATTCCCGCCGCGGGAATTTAAATCCCGCACTCCATTTAAAACACCCAGGTGTCCAAATCCCGTGAGGCATTTCCCGAACTGTAAACCAGCCTCTACAGTCAAGTATGGTTAACGAGTTCGAAGACTGAAATATAAGGGTGATCAATATAAACCCTATAAAACAATGTACATAACAGCACGACAGCGTTATTTTAGAATGCTTATCTCAGTAAAAAATGAATGAAACGGTAAATGTAAAATCGCAATCAAAGCGACAACCGAATTAGTTCCGTTGACATAAATCAAAAACATTATCTTGTCTGAGCTGCTTACCAATATCTTGATATCAACAACTATACATCATGTTTTCACTAATAATGTTTATGCCATTTGATATCAAGATACTCTATATCACGTAATATAGTTTGTAGTGTGAACGTACTATTAAATTCGGTTCCTTTTCCGATGTTGTTGTGTTAGGGCCAAGGAATCAATTTTTCTTCAAAAACCGGGCAAAACTAGCAACCAAAGAGCAGATCGATATGCGTTTGTCCCAACCATTTGCCAACAATAAAATGTTGCGGTATTTGTTGCAAACTAAGATAAAAAAAGTGTTTTTTTTAGTACGTGAATAGAGGATCATTTTCAAGCCAAAATTTAATCTAATTGGATCAATGCATCTCTTTTTCATTATATATGAAAATCAATAATAATAATTGCAAGCCGTAAATCTCGCTGTCTTTTCAACAGACGATCTTTTTCCTATCCTGCTCAAGTTGCAGCTAACCAAAGTTGCTGTTGTCATGACATTCTCAGCTGGCAACAAGTCGAAGTTGCGGCGAGTTGTTCGGAAATCATTTCCTTAATTAGGACCTTAGTTTAACAATTTGTGATTCGTTTCAATTTGTCTACTGAGTGCTTTTGGAATATTACGATAGGTGTCCACGCACGGGAATCCTCTTCGGTAGCTCTCACGCCTGGCAACAGCGGATGGATTGATTTGGGGTAGGTCACTGGTTCGGTTTTACGGTGGAGAAACTCTTCAACTCTAGCCTTGAAAAATTGAACTTCACTGCGTTGCGTTAACTTTTGAACTTATATATTTCAGACTGTTGTTCACAATGGTTTGGTTTGAACTGGAATAATGTTACCGGCGGTGGTCGCTGTTTTTATACCTAGCTGCCTTGCGATCAAGAGTGGTCGCATGGTGGTATTCTTTGCCTATTTAGGTGATAGTAAATGGAGTGTACTAGTGCTGTGTAGTGTGTAGACAATTGTGTTCGCATTCGACCACTGAGTGGAATGCTGTCCTATCGTGTTGTACGCGACATACCGGCCACCAATTAAATGCTTATTTAGTTTAATTTAATTTCAATTTTAATTCGTCATCACACTTAATTTAAAGAATCGTCTTGGTTTGCAGCGGGTGCTGCATCATCGGGGCTGCCACAGTTCGAATCTGTGGTGGAACTTACTTCGCTGTCGATTGGTAGGAGGCAGACCTTCACGGTCGGCCGATCATAGACTGCACCAGATGCCAGTCTAACCAAAGAAGAATGCTAAGATGGAACAGTTGGTACAAATATTTTTTCATTTCAGTGTCTTTTTCAAAAATCCAAAACGGTCCCTTTCGAATGAGCACTCCTCAGTAAACGGGCTGACAGATCTTGTTATGCTGTTCCCTCGTTGTGCAAACAAAGACCAAAGTACTTTGAAAACAAGGTAAAGTATATTGTCAGATATCATACACGCTAAGACCAGAGTACCGAAAATTCGGTAAAAAATACCGATACCCGCACAAAAGTGCACATACTGAAATTATCGGTAAACATGGATTACTCAAATTTCGGTGCTGTTGGTGACAAGCGAAAAACGTTAATAATTAACTATTTGCAATCGTTTATTTTTACCGAAAATTAAGTTTTCTTTTTCTGTTTTGGGTTTTTGGAATGCTATAATAAAAATGTTTAAAGCAAGGTTGTAAGATCTATTTTTTCGGATTTATTCCCCACTAAACATATCAGAAAAATGTGAACAGGCTTTAATTAGGTATTTTATTTCCAAGTAGTTATTGTTATTCCAAGTAGACATGGCAGCTTGCTGACCACAAAATATGATTTTTCTATGTAAATACACATAATACTCTCCCTGTTTTGGTGCAGTTGCCAGACAAATAATGTAAGGGTATTCTCCTGGTGGTAGAGCATTGGATCAACCTTCGACAGCCTAAAATATATAGAATAAATTAGTATGTGAGGGATTCCATCCAGAATGTGCCGGAAATCCCAAAAATCATACCCGATCATCATTGATTTGGATGAAACTTGGCACATGAGTTCGGTACGTTGGAAAAAAAAAAATTCCACTGGTGTTAAGATAATTTGGGTTCAAGAGTAACTTTTGAGATGGGCGTATGTGTTTTTTCCAACATTTTACTTGAAAAATCGTAGTTCAAAAACCATTACATTTAGAGAAAAACTTTATATAAGTGAATTGTAGGGAACTAAAAAGCCTTTCTTAAAAAAATATACACAGAAAAAAAATTTTTTTTTTCATCAAGAAAAATCAAAAATAATTACTAAAAATAAAATATCTAAAAAAACATATTTTTAATATTTTTTTAATTTGTTGTATGGAAATTTGAGGAAAAAAGACACGTTTTAAAAAAAAACTCTAGGATGGACGCTCTTATAATAAAAAGGTTTTTCAAATAGCGAACTTTGGTGTATATTTCAAATTTTGGTTATTCATTCTTATAAATAAATTTTGATGTTACAATATGGTTTTGGAGATTATTACAAACAATAATGATGATAATGATAAACCACGTAAACGCAACCGTTTTCAAGATATTTCTGAATTTCTTTCAATAAAATTTCAAAACCTCAAAAAATACGCCCTTTTCATAAATTACTCGTGATATTAAAACAACAATAGCTAACGATTGTTTCTCTTGTGTTTTTAGCCTTTTTAAAACACATGTATGTGCCTCTTACTTACTCTTAACAGCTCGTCGATTGAAAAAGCTTCACTTAAAGTTATAAGACAAAAATAATGAATTATGGTTGGATTTATATTTATATATACCATTTATTAGTCTCGGTCATTGATAATATTACATAAACATTATATAAACTATTGATTGCTTTTATATATATTATGAATCCTGCCTTCTTCGTCATTCGAAAACAGTTTTACAAAAACTTCGTTTTCTGAAATTGGAACGAATGAGTGGTACTTTTGTGTACCTGCAATCGTTTTAGTCTGTCGGTAAATTTCATTCCATTCTGCTACCCCCTGTTCATACTCTTCATGTGATACATAACAAAACGACATTTTTGTTAAACAATCATCACTTTTTTGGTTCGCCCATTCGAATAACTCTAATGCACTTTTTATAGGGTGTTCATGTTGTACAGCAAGGCTTGCATATCTTGCCATTCGTTTTAATGTACCACCAATTGCATCGCAAGGTCCCTTACCGTGGGATGTTGCGAAAAAATGCCATTCAGCATCAATATTGTATTTCTTTTTAAACTTACAAAGGCTTGCAAAGTTCTTCCTATTTTTATATTGGGATGCTGCCCCGTCAGACATAAACGTAGCTTTCTTTACTTTAATTTTTGTTTGCAAAAAGCTTATTAGTTTTGAAATAAACACCTGCACCGCAATCGTATCATGTTTCAACACTTTTGAGATAACAATGAAACTGATATTTTTAAGTATTCCAGATTCCGTGTAATAAATGACAAAAGGGTGAATAGTGGCTTGCTCATTACTCCAATAACTACTTTGAACAGCATCTTGAAAAACAAATGAATAATTTTCAGAAAAATCACAAATTATTATTACTTCGCCGTCTGTAAGACAACTTTTATAATCTCTCAAGAAACTAGACTGCTGAGATTTGACAAAATCGTGGGATACTAATTGTTCCAACTTTTCACAAAAATAAGGTATAAAACATCTCTGGTAGTTTACAGGCAGCGTACATTAGCTGTTTTTTTTATGAGAAGATATACCTGACATACGTTATAGCTGCTATTTGTCTACCTACCTTAAACAATATGTGTTACTTTCATCGCTACATCACCGAACTGTTTGGAGTGTAGTTTTCACACACTACACCCGACCTCTAACATCGTTGGAGCTTGGCAAAATAGTCAGCAGTTCGATTAATATGCTTCTTCTATATGACCCTCCGCATAATTTCATCATCTGTCCATTTCACACTTGTCGCCCCTGCGACATCTATCTCGCTGTTACTTTCATCGCTTTAGCAAATTCGCTCCCTTCATTCTCTGAGCGGCCCGACCGATACAGCCATAAAACAATTATAAATATATTGATTGCAATATTAAAACAATAGTGCTATTTATCTTGTTCTTTTCAAATGAGTCTTCTTATCATCCTGATATCAAAAGAAAAGAGGACATTAGAGTAATGTGAACGTTATAATATGAAGATCTTGGAAAATTTATCATTTCTGGTGGAAATCTCGATTAACTTAAGAAAAGAGCGAATTTTCTGAGGTTTTTTCATTCTATTGAAATAAAATCCGAAAAATCTCGAAAACGGTTGCGTTCAGATGATTTATTATTATTATCATTATTGTTTTGAATGATCTTCAGAATCATATTGTATAATTAATTTTCATTTATAATAATGAATAACCAAAATTTGAAATATGCACCAAAGTTCGCTCTTCGGAAAACTTTTTTATTATAAGAGCGTCCATCCTAGAGTTTTTTTCAAAACGTGTCTTTTTTTCTCAAATTTCTACAAAACAAATTTGAAAAATATTAAAAATATGTTTTTTTTTTTATATTTGATTTTTAGTATTTATTTTCGATTTTTCTTTATGAAAACATTTTTTTTTTTCAGTGTACATTTTTTTTACAAAGCCTTTTTAGTTCTCTACAACTCCCCCATATAAAGTTTTTCTCTAAATGTAATGGTTTTTGAACTACGATTTTTCAAGTAAAATGTTGGAAAAAAAACATACACCCATCTCAAAAGTTACTCTTGAAACCAAATAATCTTAATACCAGTGGATTTTTTTTTTTCAACATACCGAAGACGTGTACCAAGTTTCATCAAAATCGAAGATAGTTGAGTTTGGTGACCGACCGATTTGGCGTGGAATCAGTCATGTGTATATGAATCAAGTGCAAGTCATTTCAAATTGAATAATTAAGTTACCTTCCAGTTTTATCCTTGTATCCGCAACGATTAATCATGTCAATTCCTCCATATTTCCAGTGATCTACAATTGAATAATAAAAAAATATATTTCATGGGAATGAGGTAAATATTTCAATTCTGTATAAATTTGCGAAGCCGTTTCTTCGTCTGTAAACAAACTTTACAATCGTCAATTTTTCACGAATTGCAGCTCAGTTCCTCTATAGAATTTTGCTGTTAGTGTCCTGAATTGAACTATAGCCCGCAACTATTGGCTAGCAATCGACTATGGGAATGTTTATTTACAAGCACAGAACCGCCTTAACAAATTTCTCCGGAATTTTCATGATCCGCTTATGGTAAATATTTCGACTCACCCTTCGGGTTGGCTGTCACAAATCTCAGTCTCTACAGCTGGTTTCTTTCTTTATTTTAAAACAAAATTCGAAACTATTTAGCCTGAAGGTGAGGAGGCGGTACAATTGCAATAAGTCATAAACTTCGCAATGGCGGTAGTGTTGATTCTCAGATGCAGCGCAGTGATAAAATTTTAAACCAAATTTAGGTAAAAAAATACGTAAACATTTTAAAATCCACTTAACTTAATAAATAAGTGAAATTTATCGAAATCGGTCGTTAAATTTTACCGAAATTTTAGGTTTTACTACCAAAACCTACACGCTAAGATAAGATTACCGAAAATACGGTTTTCATTTTACCGAAAATTAGGTTTTGGTAGCAAAACCTAAAGTATCGGTATAATTTACCGAAACAAAACGTTTGATTTTACTTAGTTCTTCAGTAAAGTGGATTGACAGATTGTATCGTTATATTTTACCTAAATTTGGTTAAAAATTCTCTCATTGAGCTGCTAGCAGTTTCGGTAAAAAATACCGTACAAAAATAAGTAATTATTAATGTTTTTCCCAGTTTTCCAGCAATACCGAAATATCGGTAATCCATGTTTACCGATAATTTCAGTATGTGCACTTTTGTGCGATTTTCGGTATTTTTTACTGAGTTTTCCGTTTTCTTGTCTTAAAGGGTGATACGGTCAAAATTTGGTCAAGGGAAAACGCGTGTAAATCGGTGAAATCGTTTATTTAAAAAATCAAACTAAATTTCTTTTTCAAGTTCAATTAGTATAAAATTCAGGAAAAATTTTCAGTTAGGCTTCCGCTTTTCCAAATCCGAATTGCCGGGCCTTACGCTTGACCCCTGCCATCAGATTTTGTACAGCCACCTTGTCCACCTTCTTCGCCGCAGAAAGCCAGTTTGCCTTAAACTGCTGCTCGTCCTTAGCAGTTTTTTTGGTCTTCTCTAGGTTCCGCTTGACAATAGCCCAGTATTTCTCAATTGGGTGGAGCTCTGGCGTGTTGGGAGGGTTCTTGTCTTTGGGAACCACCTGCACGTTGTTGGCGGCATACCACTCCATGGCCTTTTTACCGTAATGGCAAGATGCCAAATCCGGCCAAAACAGTACGGAACAACCGTGTTTCTTCATGAAAGGCAGCAGACGTTTATTCAAACACTCTTTCACGTAAATTTCTGGGTTGACAGTCCCGGAAGCTATGAAAATGCTGCTTTTCAAGCCACAGGTACAGATGGCTTGCCAAACCAGATATTTCTTTGCGAACTTTGACAGTTTCGTGTGCTTGAAAATATCTGCTACCTTTCTCCTTCCTTTTGCCGTATAAAACTCCTGTCCCGGAAGCTGCTTGTAGTCGGCTTTGACGTAGGTTTCGTCGTCCATTACCACGCAGTCAAACTTCGTCAGCATCGTCGTGTACAGCCTCCGGGATCGCGCTTTGGCCGTCGTATTTTGTTTATCATCGCGATTTGGAGTCACTACCTTCTTGTTAGTCGATAGTCCGGCTCGTTTTTTGGCTCGATGCACGGTTGTAGACGATACACCCAGCTTATTTGCGGCATCTCGGAGAGATAGGTTAGGGTTTCGCTTGAAACTACCGGCAACTCTCTTTGTCGTCTCAGCGGCTTCCGGTTTTCGATTTCCCCCCGATCCAGACTTCCTGGCTGTCGACAAACGTTCCCCAAACACTTTAATTACATTTGTAACGGTTGATTTGGCAACTTTTAGCGATTTTGCCAACTTTGCGTACGAGTAGCTCGGATTTTCGCGATGCGCGAGCAAAATTTTGATACGCTGCTCTTCTTGCTTGGACGGCATTTTGACAACTGAAGAGTGAATTCCAAAATCAAAATAGGAGCAACATTCTAAACACACACACCTTCAAAATGAGGGGTGTTCAGGTTTTTTAAATGCAAAATTGAAAGAAATACGTCAAGTTGATATTGACCAAATTTTGACCGTATCGCCCTTTAGCGTGTAATTTTCGGTAAAATTGAAACGTAATTTTCGGTAATCTTATCTTAGCGTGTAGTATTCTCATATACACGCTAAGATCAGATTACCGAAAATACGGTTTCAATTTTACCGAAAATTAGGTTTTGGTAGCAAAACCTAAAGTATCGGTATAATTTACCAAAACAAAACGTTTGATTTTACTTAGTTCTTCAGTAAAGTGGATTTACAGATTTTATCGTTATATTTTACCTTAATTTGGTTAAAAATGCTCTCATTGAGTTGCTAGCATTTTCGGTAAAAATTACCGTACAAAAATAAGTAAATATTAATGTTTTTCCCGGTTTTCCAGCAATACCGAAATTTCGGTAATCCATGTTTACCGATAATTTCAGTATGTGCACTTTTGAACGATTTTCGGTATTTTATGCCGAATTTTTTGTTTTCTTGTCTTAGCGTGTACACGCTCATTCGAGCTTACTCAATGTTGAGTAAATTTTACTCAATTTTATAAATATATATAAAACGTCAAATCTCGAGTAATTCATGTTAAGGGCATAAAAGCCATTTGTAAACAATGACTTTAAATTTCGATTTCTCTTCAATCTCAAATCACTCTCGTGAAATGAAAGCAGCATCTGGTAAAAGAATGTTAGTTCTTCCATATGTAGTACACACCAAATTCCCAAAATTTTGTTCGGTACTTTTGACGTAGACTACGTCTTACGGCAAGGGTAGGGTCAACAATCAATATGTAACTAGCGATTTGAAATTGGTTCACTGTTGTAGAACCCCTTGGTCCGAATTACACCTTGAAGCCAGCACCTTGTTATACATATTTGCGCCTTTGTTTTGATTTGCTGTGTTATTTTGACAGAGTATTTGAGAGTGTGTTCATGTGAGTTCATTATAAGGGGTGCATTATTGAGCTTGGGACCGAGCTTGGGACGATGTTCTAGTACTGACTGAGCCAAGAAAAAAATCGTTTTTGTATGGGACCTACTGGTCTTAGAGTTAGTCTATGGTAGGGTGTCAATTGAAAATCGAAAATAAGCGACCGTCACGAAATATTGTTACAAATTAAACGCTAATAACTTAATAAATGCTCAACAGATTTTCAAGATGTTAATATCAATCTATTGCAAATTTTCCCGCGTATCAATTCTATTTTCAATCATTATCCGTAAACAATTTCAAACTATAACGTACTTGAGTGTGTGTGTGTGTGTGTGTGTGTGTGTGTGTGTGTGTGTGTGTGTGTGTGTGTGTGTGTGTGTGTGTGTTTGTTTGTGTGTGACATGCTTGGTATCTCTATCTGAAGCGCAACGTGCATGTTGGAAATAACCTGTTTCATGAACAGACCGAGGGACACGCAGAGTATTCTACTGAGTGTGTCGTATTGAAAATACGTCCAGATTTAACTCAATTTACAGAGTATTTACTAACACTTTAGAATATTTAAAGTAATCAAGAGTATTTTAAAGGACTCAAAGAAATCAATAGTATTTGAAGAATATTTTAGCTACTCAAATAGTATTTGAATTGTATTTAAAGTTCTGAAAAGTATTTTATGAGTATTTTGAGTGCCTGAAAGTATTTAATGAGATTTAAAAGGACTCAAATATATTTAAAATACTTGAGTGTTTAAAGATTTCTACACTCTCGTTTCATTCTACTGAATAATTGAGTGGAATTGTATTCCTTTCTCTTTTACTCACACGTAAATGTTACTTAATGCTCTCATATAATTTTCCGTTAGAAAAAAAAAGGACAATACATATGCAAGAGAGGATGTTTCAAGCGTGTTCTTAATCAATGTTCAGAGGGTGCGACTCTATCTCAGATGCAGGATTTTTTTGTTTTGTTTTGTGCGATGTGCGCACGCTTAGTAGATAGAAAGAAGATTTTGAAGATTTTGATGAAGATTTTAAAGATTTACTGCAAAAAGATGCAGCACGATGTAAGTTGATGGAATAAGATTCACAAGCTGAAACAAGATTTTTTAGAGATTGATTCGCTAGCGTGAGATTTTTCGATCATCTTGAATCTGGATTTAGATGTGTCGCACCCCCAGTCAATGTTCAAGGTTCTATCTACACGCTGTTATTAGGACTACTCATATTGAGTAGAAATGTTATTGGGTCAAAACTGAGGTCAATAGAGAGACCTTATTAGATGTGGTAAATTTAATATTGGACACAACCATCTTGAGTTCTGTCAATGCAGTGCATTTTTCAAGTTATAAATTTTAAATAAATAAATTCTCGCTAAACTAGACCAATTTGGAAAAAGAATCATAATAGAAAAACTAAGTGGTTTTCTGTGCAAATGAGTGGTCTTAGAATAGTGTGTTGTGTGTTTAATATTTTAAGTAATTAAAATGTGCTCACTTGTACTCGAGGTATTTAAACTGTAATCCAATATATTTATTTGTTATTTAGGATGTAAATTGTAGTCTAAATATATTTAAGGGGATTTTAAATACTTTACATGTACTAAATGGTACTCGAGGTATTGATTTGGATTTCTTAGGATTTAAAATTATTGAAAAGTGTTTAAAATGTATTTTATGGTACTCAAAGCATGTCTTTGTAATAAAAATGTATTTTGAGTATCGAAATCTGCAGTTGTTATCAAAATAATCGATCAGTACTTAAAAGTTTTTAAATTAATCTAAAGTATTAAAAATGTATTTAACTGTACTCTTAGTATTCAAATTTTAATAGAAATGTATTTCAGAGCACTCAAGGTATATAATTGTAATGAAGGTGCATTTAAAGTCTCAAGTGGGTATTCTGACATACTTAAAGTATAATTAGCCGTATTAAACGCGTATTTTTAATACTTTCAAAAAGTGTGAGCTGTACTCAAATGTTCTTGCGCGCCCCTCGGAATAGACCAAGGAGCTCGAATGCGGAATATATCAAATCCGTCCTCTTTAGGACGAACAATCCAATTGTGAGAGAGTTTGTTTAATTTGAATTTTCATAGCAACTTACTAAATGGCAGACAGCGGTGGCTAAAACCAGTTAAATTTTCTCTTCGTTGCATACCTCGTGCACAATTTACAAATGGCTGCCGCCATGAAAAATTGAATTGCCTTAGGGCAGTGGTGCTCATCCTGCGGCCCGCGATAGCATTTGAGAAATATGAGAACTTCATTGAATATGTAGCTATTTGCTGTTCGATTTGAGTTGCATTTCTTACTGTGCAATAATTGTGATTCTCATAGTTTTATGTGAACAATTTTTACCGTGCTTGTTACACAGATGATGAATGACCAAAAAGGCGGGATAGAAAGAAAGAGAGAATGCAGTCATATTTTCGCTCCCGCAACCACAGGTTCATTCACTTTCACCGTTCAGTGTCTGTTGTCAATTGGTTCCATTCTGTAGTCGCGTGCGTAGTTCTGAGAAGTTTCGAGGAAAATGGAAGCCAGCACTAGCAAAAAACGGAAAGTGGCTGATGAAGGACGTGTTTTCCAGGAGAAGTGGTCTGAAATGTTTTTCTTTACGTGCATTAATCAAAAACCGGTGTGTATGATTTGCAACGAAGCTGTTGCAGTTATGAAGGAATTTAATGTGAAGCGTCACTACGAGTCGAAACATGCGTCAAAAATGGATAAATATGTCGGTGTGGCGCGGGCTGAAAAATGTGCTGAGTTCAGGGGAAATTTGAGTAGCCAGCAAAACTTTTTTGTGAGAAGAAAGCAAGAAAACGAGTTGTGCACAAAGGCAAGTTTCACTATCGCAGAAAAACTCGCTTCCCATTCGAAGCCATTTTCTGATGGCGAGTTTGTTAAGGAATGTATGGAAGCTGTGGTTCAAATGATTTGTCCCGAAAAAAGTCGCAGCTTTGCGCAAGTGAGTTTGTCGCGGGTGACCATCACCAGGCGGGTTGAAGACATTGCTGAAAATCTTGTGTTGAGTTTGAAGGAAAAAGTTGCCAGCTTTGAATTTTATTCAGTGGCGCTGGATGAGAGCACGGATATATCTGACACAGCTCAGTTTTTATCCGCGGCATATCTAAGAAATTTGAGGTGACTGAGGAATTGGCAAGCCTTTTCCCCATGAAAGGAACGACGAAGGGCATTGATATCTTTAACGCTCTGTGCGCTGTTCTAGAAAAGTTTGATCTACCGCTGAAGAAAATGTCCGGAGTTGTTACCGATGGAGCTCCCGCTATGTGTGGTATGTATTTTGTTTTCCATCTTATTTAAATTATTCAAGCTTATACCGCAGTGTAAAGACATGCAAGCTCCTTAAAATTCTTGCCTAAAATGTTGTGCTATTTTGAACGTCGCCTTTTGACAGTACTGGCATTATCTCATTTATTATGGACATTTGATGTATTTGGCGCTGGCATCAGGCCGTAAGTTTATTTACTTCTTACTTGAACGGTTGCATACAAATTGATGCAAAATATTCAGCTTTATCAGATTTACGGCCTTGGAAAATTTAGTACCAAGGATGGTGTTAAATTTTAGGTATTTTTCTTCATACATATATGTATGTTTCAATTTATTTATTTATTTATGAATTATGTTTGAGCTTGTTTGTTTGTTCTCTGTGCTTAATCATTTTATTACTGAAAAAAATGTTTATTAATAGAAAAACATGAAGGTGCAATTGCCCATTTTCGAAAATTACCAGAAGTCAGAGCAATTCTGCCAGTACCATTGCATCGTGCACCAGGAGAACTTCTGCGCCAAAAGCGTGGGATTCAAGGATGTCATGAGAGATGTCATCAAAATAGTTAATTTCATCCGATCGCACGCATTGAACCATCGAGAATTTCAGGCTCTTCTAGTAGACACGGATGCAGAATATGGTGACGTACCATATTATACTGAGATACGTTGGCTGAGCAGGGGAAAGGTGCTGCGACGCGTATTTGATCTTCGGAAAGAAATTGTCGAATTCATGGAGAGCAAAGGTAAATCAGTGAAGTTTTTCGATAATGCGGAGTGGGTGACAGATCTGGCTTTCCTGACTGACATTACAACGCACCTGAATGATTTGAATTTAAGTCTCCAGGGTAAAGACAAATTGGTGCACAGCATGTTTAATCAAATCAGTACATTTGAAAACAAACTCGTGTTGTGGGAGATACAGATGAAAATTCTAAATTTTGCCCATTTCCCTACTCTCGGAAAATGCAATGTGACGTTGACTAAAAAATACGTTGACGCACTCCAAACAATGAAAAATGATTTTTCTCGTAGATTTGGAGATTTCAAAGCGCATGACAAAATTCTAAAGCTTTTTTCTGCTCCATTCAGTGTTGATGCTGAACAAGCCCCAGATAATATCCAAATGGAACTAATTGAGTTACAGTGCGACACGGAACTGCGAGAAAAATTTGATCGACATGATTTGTTGGAGTTCTATGCCAAATTTGTTCCGGAAGAGCGCTTCCCAGAGCTGCGAAATCATGCTCTTTTCGTAGCTTCTTTGTTTGGATCCACATACATTTGTGAACAACTGTTTTCCGTGATGAAGCAAGTAAAGTCGAAAGCAAGAAATAAGATAAGTGATGAACATTTGGACAATTCATTGCGTATTTTGACCTCTAGCATGAAGGCTGATCTCGATAAGCTTGCTCAAGAAAAGTGTAAGTGAATTATGTATTAAAATGCGAAAAGTTTTTTTTTTATTGATTTTCAAATAAATTGAATGTGATATAAATCTACATTTTGTTGTTTATATTTTTTTATTTTGGAAGAAAGAGCATTGCTTTACATTTCAGGTACATCTACTAGTAACGTGTCCTAAACAAAAACTGTTTTTTATTAATTATTTTAAGCCATTAAAAATAACTCACCGCGGCCCGTGGCATTGGCGCAAAATTTCATTTTGATACCGATTGATAGACTCACTAAAGCGATCCTCGAGCATTTTTATCTCGGCCAGACGGTGGACCTCAGATATTCTTGTCCGCGGAGGGGTGTTCAGGATCATCCTGAGGAACTTATTTTGAACACGTTGAAGTTTCAGGTGATGTGTTTTAGCGCAGCTCTCCCAGATTGGCATGCCGTACTCGATAACTGGAAGTATGATTTGCTTGTAGACAGCAATCAGGGATAATGTAGACCTTCTGTTGATCAATGGGTAGAGTAGTTACAACAGAACGTTACACTTTGTGATAGTTTTGTCAACCTGTTCCCTGAAAATAAGCCTGCTGTCTATTGTAACGCCAAGATAGACAGCAGAGTTGGCCCATTCCACCGTTGTGTTGTTTAGTCTTATTTTACAATCCTCAGGCGGAACAAGTCTAGGAGAGTTGGAGTGTGGAAATAGGATGACCTGGGTCTTTGCCGCATTGATACAGATCTTCCATTCGGTGAAGTATTCAGACAGAACATTCAGGCTTCGCTGCAGTTTCGCTGTAAGCGCTTTTATTACCCTACCATTGTGGACGACTGCGGTATCATCGGCAAACAACAACAGAGATCCATTTTCAGGGAGCCATGTCCGAGGTGAATAGTGTTGGATTATTATCGTAATCGACCAAATGGTCCGAACCCACCACTGAAGTGAGTGGACTCATTTGTGTGTAAAGAATGAACTCTGATGAATAGAGTTATTGTTATTGAAAAACCAACTGCTCGAATGTATCCCTATAAAAGGTATCTGAAATAAACAGCTGTAGCTTTTGTTGATAGACGAACACAAGTGTAGTCATTATTTATTTATAGTTTTGAGAAAGTCCCCCAAAGTTAAAGTGGCGACGAGGATAAGAAAAGGTAATGAAAGTGCAGTGATTTGTAAAAAAAAAAAAAACTTTTGTTAGAAGAACATTTTTACCAAAGGTAGCGAGAAACAGCCAGCTGCCTAGTTTTTTTTTGGGTGGCGTTTTGGGCTGTTTGCTGCTTTTGTACCTTTGATGCTGAAGTGTTTGTGTTTTGACAACAATAAGGGCTGGCATTTTTGAGTTAGCCAAGTAGTGCAGTTTTGTTGCAAGGTTTGTGATTTTTTGGTTTTGTTTTCTTTGTCCGGCAGAGCGTTTCGGTGCAATTGTTTTACCGGCTGTTCTTATTTTTGCCTGGGCTGGAAAGAATTTGAACGCGACATTTTTATCGGCATTTGGTGGTGATCTACGAGCGGATCCGGATTAACGGTTTTTGCGTTTTGGTTGGCTGTGAAGATTTTTTTTTAGTGTTGCTGTAGAGCGAAGCTTGAGTTTGGAGTGCAGTGCCCATTTTATTTCAGGTTTTAACTGAAGGTAGCATCGATCAGCAAAGGTATGTGTTTTGTTTTTACCTTTATTTTGATTTTTTAGAATCGTTTGAAGTTAGATTTAGTTTTTTGTTTTGTTTTTTTTTGCTTGTTTTTTTTTTTACATTAGACAAGCAATGCCGTTAATTGGTTCGGTTGAGGCTTATATTCCAGGTTCCATTAGCTTTGCGCAATACGTGGAACAATTGGAATGGATTTTCAAAATAAACAAAATCGCCGCCGAAGAGAAGTTTGTTTATTTTCTTGGTTTATGTGGCAGAGAAACTTACAGTGAGCTAAAGCTACTGCATCCTGGTGTTGATTTGACGACGAAGACTTACGAGTCGATTATTGACTCGTTAAAACGCAGATTTGACAAAGTTGACACGGACATGTTTCAACGATATAAATTTTATACTATGCTCCAAGGGGAATCTGAATCCGCCGAGGATTTTATTTTGAAAGTTAAGCTTCAAGCGGAGAGCTGCGAGTTTGGTGCTTCCAAGGAAACAGCTATAAGGGACAAGCTAGTGATGGGTATTCTTGATAAACAGGTTCAGCAGAGGTTGATTGAGGAGGAAGATTTGACTTTGGCAAAGGTCGAAAAAATTATGGTCAACCGCGAATGTGCAGGTGTGAGGTCTAGGATGATGAATGGCAACAATCTTACCGTAGTAGCAAAGGTAGATGATACTAGGAGAGAAGTTTATAGCTCGTGCCCTCCTAGAAGCAAGGAACGCTGGCACAAAGCCTATAGGAACCGAAGTAGAAGTCGAAGCCATAGCAAGAGCAGCAGCATATCTTCTCTTTCCCCTAGGAAACTATATTTTTGTACTTTCTGTAGCAAAAAAGGCCATACAAAAAAATACTGCTACGAGTTAAAGAAGAAATAGAAGCTTCGTGTCAAATTTGTAGATGCACCTCAAACTTCAAATGCTACAAGTACCGACTATTTCAAACGCCTCAAACAAGATCTTAAGAATAGCGAGTCCGAATCGGAAGAAAATTGCATGAAGATTTCTTCGGTTAGTTGGTTAAGTGAGCCATGTTTGCTGGATCCTATTGTTGAGCATGTAAAATTGCAAATGGAAGTTGACTGTGGCTCAGCAGTAAGCGTTATAGATGAGCGGGATTACAGAAATAGATTCGGACATTTGATTTTGGAACCCTATAATAACAGATTGATAGTCGTAGATGGAGCTAATCTGGAAGTTCTTGGATGTGTTAGAGTTTCGGTTGATGTCAACGGATCCTGCGAACAAGGTTTGGAGCTGGTGGTTCTGAAAAATGTCAAACATTCACGCAGTATAGTTCCACTTTTTGGAAGAAAATGGCTGGATGTTTTCTTTCCAGCTTGGCGTAAAACTTTTTCAACTAAAATGATAAATCAAATTTCGGAAAATGCAATTGAAAGCACAGTTAAAGAAGTAAAGTGTAAGTTTAGGCACATTTTTAACAAGAGTTTTAAAGATCCAATTGTTGGGTTTGAAGGGGATTTGATACTAAAGGAAGATAGACCGATTTTTAGGAAAGCTTATGAAGTTCCTTTAGGACTGAGACAAAAGGTTATTGATCACATAGATGCTTTGGAGAACGATGGGGTTATTACACCTATTGAGGCGAGTGAGTGGGCTTCTCCCACTATTGTGGTCGTTAAAAAGAGTCAAGATATTCGGCTGGTTATTGACTGTAAGGTGTCAATAAATAAGTTAATATTACCAAATACTTATCCTTTGCCAAATGCTCAAGATCTGTTTGCATCATTGGCAGGTGCTAAGGTTTTCTGCTCTTTGGACCTTGCTGGAGCCTACACACAGTTAAAATTGTCCAAAAGATCTCAAAAGTTTATGGTGATTAATACCATTAAAGGTCTGTATACCTACAATAGGTTGCCCCAGGGTGCTTCATCAAGCGCTTCGATTTTTCAAAAAGTAATGGACCAAGTGTTAAAGGGCTTGCCGTTTGTCATTTGTTATCTGGATGACGTTTTGATAGCAGGAGTTAACTTTGAGGATTGCAGGAAAAATCTTCTGATAGTTCTGGACCGGATTTCCAAGGCTAATATAAAGGTTAACCTTAGCAAATGCAAATTCTTTGTTCATTCATTACCTTACCTTGGACATATCATCTCGGATAAGGGCTTAATGCCTTGTCCGGAAAAGATAGAGACAATTCGTGCTGCAAAACCACCTAAAAATATCTCGGAATTGAAGGCTTTTTTAGGACTTTTGAATTTTTATGGAAAGTTCATTCCACATTTGTCTTCCCGATTAGTTTGTCTGTACCATTTGCTGAAAAAAGACGTTAAATTCGTTTGGTCAAATCAATGTCAAAAAACATTTAACGAATGTAAGGCTTACCTTTTGAACGGAAATCTGTTGGAATTCTATGATCCCAAAAAACCATTAGTGGTAATTTCCGATGCTTCCAGCTATGGTGTTGGGGGCGTTATTGCTCACGATGTAAATGGTATAGAGAAACCAATTTCATTTACATCTTTTTCTTTGAATAACGCCCAACGAAAGTATCCGATACTACATTTGGAAGCTTTGGCTGTTGTTAGCACGGTGAAAAAGTTCCATAAATTTTTATTTGGACATAAATTTACCGTTTTCACAGACCATAAACCACTTATTGGTATTTTCGGAAAGGAAGGGCGGAATTCCATGTACGTTACCAGACTTCAACGGTATGTAATGGAGCTTTCAATATATGACTTTGATATTGTGTATCGGCCTTCTTCAAAAATGGGAAACGCAGATTTTTGCTCCCGATTTCCACTGCCCGACGAAGTACCCAAGCAATTGCAAAGGGAATATATAAAAACTTGAACTTTTCACCAGAATTCCCAATTGACTTCCAGCGTATAGCTAGTGAGACAGCCAAAGATGGTTTTCTTCAACAAATTCAAAAATATATTATCCACGGTTGGCCGGATAGACCAAAACCAGAATTCATAGACGTCCATGCACACTACCAGGATCTAGAGATAGTTGATGGCTGCATGCTATTCCAGGATAGAGTAATTATTCCACACTCGCTTCAAAAGGACATTCTTAAAATGCTGCATAAGAATCACACCGGGATTGCCAAGGTAAAGCAGTTGGCGCGCAGGAGTGTTTATTGGTTTGGATTGAACAAGGATATAGAGCATTTCGTAAAATCTTGTCGAATATGTAATGAGATGTACATCGCACAGAAACCAAAGACTACCAATTCCTGGATCACAACTACCCGACCTTTCAGTCGTTTGCATGCCGATTTTTTCTACTTCCAACAAAAGGTGTTTTTGATAATTGTTGATAGCAAAACCAAATGGTTAGAGCTGGAGTACATGCCGTATGGCTTTTCACGGCTATGTTTGCCAGATTCGGTTTACCAGATGTTGTCGTCACCGATGGAGGTCCTCCCTTCAATTCATTTCCCTTCATCAAGTTTCTTGAGAATCAGGGAATCAAAGTAATGAAGAGCCCTCCTTACAATCCTCAGAGTAATGGACAAGCAGAACGGATGGTAAGATTGATAAAGGAGGTATTTAAGAAATTTTTGCTCGACCCACATATGCAATCATTAGATACGGAAGATAAAGTGTATAATTTCCTGTTCAACTATAGAAATATATGTTTGGACAACGGTCAATTCCCTTCGGAGAGAGTCCTTACCTTCAAACCCAAAACGGAATTAGATTTAATTAACCCCAAATTTTCCTACAGAAGACAGCTAACTACACCACAGCATGACGAATCACACTCTCAACGCAGTACACGCGCTTATGTGCAAGACCCTTTTACTAAGCTGACAGCAGGTGATCCTATCTATTATAAAAACCATAACTCTACTGATGTTCGACGATGGTTGAGAGCAAAGTTTATTAAAAGATTGTCTCCAAATGTTTTCCAGGTTTCGCTCGGTGGTCGTTTACTATCCGCCCACATGCAACAGTTGCGTTTGGCGGAGGAAACACGCGGTCGGAAGGCTACGAAGGTTTTGTTCGACCGATTTTCGCCAGAGCGTTTGGCAGACCATGACACAGCACACCCAACCAACCAACAACAAGTTGAAACCGACGAGGAAGATTTTTACGGTTTTGTATCGGATTCTCTTATTTTCGATGCGCCCGTCCAATCTTTACCTCTAAATCCGTTGCATTCAAATTCTACAATTGCGAGGTCATCAAGAAATTCACGGTCAGAAAACTTAAATGATAGGGTTTTGAAATCAACAGTGACACTAGGAAAGCGAAAAAATGTGTCAACACCCAATGTCAGGCGATCTAAGAGAGCTAGGCATTCAAATATGTATAATGATTTCGTTTATTTCTAAATTATTCCAGAAGAAAACATTAGTGATAGGTCAATAATTTGAATTTTTATTTTGTATAATATAAAAAACTTAAGGGGAGAGTATTGTTGGATTATTATCGTAATCGACCAAATGGTCCGAACCCACCACTGAAGTGAGTGGACTCATTTGTGTGTAAAGAATGAACTCTGATGAATAGTGTTATTGTTATTGAAAAACCAACTGCTCGAATGTATCCCTATAAAAGGTATCTGAAATAAACAGCTGTAGCTTTTGTTGATAGACGAACACAAGTGTAGTCATTATTTATTTATAGTTTTGGGAAAGTCCCCCAAAGTTAAAAATAGGTTGAACAGAAGTGGACCTAGTATACTTCCCTGCAGAACACCGGCGGAGATCTCCTGTGCATCGGAAACTGCACCTTGCAGCGAAACACAGAATGTCCTGTCCGTCAGATAATTTTTAATTATCTTCACGAGAAAGATGGGAAGATTGTATCGATGCAGCTTGTACACCAAGCCATCATGCCACACGTTATCAAAGGCCTTCTCGATGTCGAGAAGTGCCATGGCAGATGATTTTGAAACAGACTTGTTCCGTCTGAGGATGTTACTGACTCAATTAAGTTGGTGAATTGTCGACCGACCACGTCGGAAGCCAAATTGTTCTTCGAGCAAGATGTTCAGCTCGTCGGCAGATGAAAGAAGCCGACGGTGGATCGCTTTCTTAAACAGCTTGGATACTCCTGAGAGAAGGCTGATGGGCCTATAGCTCTTATTACATGAAGGATCTTTCCCAGGTTTCTGGATAGGTATGACTTTGGCTGACTTCCAACACGAGGGGAAGTAGCTAAGTCGCAGGCATTGGTTGAAAACCATCGCCAGATGGTTATAGAACTGGGGGCTCAAGTGCTTGACCTCCAAGTTCAAGATGTTATCGAAACCTGGGGCGTTTATGTTCTTTGGGCATTTGATATAAGTCAACAATTCGTCAGCTGAGATCTCCAACTCCTCTGTGAAGTCGTTGGGGATTAAATGGATGTTATAAGTAAGCGCGCTAACGGCAGCTTCGTGTGGACTGACGATGTTTAGTCCGAGATTATGGGACGACGAAGATTAGCTGACGAAGTGTTGACTTATCTCAGCAGCCTTCTCTGCAGGAGTGATTAAGAGATCCTGAGAGCCATTGCTGTCTAATGGGATCAACGGTGGAATGGGCCTTGGCTTAGTTTTTAAAATTTTTGTCAACTTCCAGTACGGCTTTGCACAATCTGGGAGAGAGCGGATCTTGTCGGAGAAATTGTTATTTCTGAGGTCCACCAATCTGGCCTTAATAATTTTGGTCATCCGATTGCAATGACTTTTTAAAGTAGGCAAACCAGTTTGCTGGTATTGCCTTCGAACGGCGTTGCGCAATTGTATTAAATCTTTAGTGGGTCTATCAATGGGTACAGAGTCACTCACCTGATCAATCACCGGTACATGTTGCTCCCGGGCCTGGGAGATCGCTTGCTCGATGCTCTGCAGCTGCCGTTTGATGTCATCAACCGACTCAAGGTGCATGTCGAAATCGATGTTGTCGTCAAAAATAACCAAAATAAGAGGTGATGTCTTATAATTTTGTTTTGCAGGCTAATTTTACTAAATGTACAGTACTTTACTATCACAGATTTCAAATTTAAGTAAGGCGGCACTGCACGATATTTTCATTAGTGTCGCAGTATTGAAGCTGAGCAGAACGTGGAGCCAACAGGTAAACAGCAGCTAGAAATGGCTCGAATTGTGGAGGAAACCCCGGTGGCAAGAAAGCTGTTTTGCGGAGCAGCAAGGCGCTAACATAGCAGGTGGTAGAACATGCCACAGAAGGTGCACTGACGGACGAACAACCAGTGGTGAGCCAGCTAATTGCTCTGAGGCTGTTGCTAGCAACCGCTTGGCTAGGTAACCGTTGCTAGGCATCCATGTAATATGCAATGGTGTGCTAGGCAGTCTGTTGCCCTAGCCGGTGTTCGCCAGCACGAGGAGCAAAATAACGTGAAGTGCGCGCGCGCGCGCGTGTGTGTGTGTGTGTGTGTGCGCGTGTGTGTGACATGCTTGGAATCCTTATCTGAAGTGCAACGTGCACGGCGGAAATAATCTTACGTGAAAAGACCAAGAAGGTTTCAATTCGAATGCGGAATTTTTCAAATCCGTCCTTTTCAGGACGATCAATCCAATTTTGAGAGATTGTTTAATTTGAATCTATAACACTTACTAAATGGCAGACAGCGGTGGCTTAAATGATTTTAATTTTATCTGCGTTGCATACCTTGACCATTGTGCACAATTTACAAATGGCTGCCGTCACGAAAAATGTAAACACCGGTCATTATTTATTCGATGGTTGATTGTTATAATTTTGAGCTGTGATTTTTGGGCTACTAGATGTTTATACGATTGCCATTTTATTTACTCAATAACGAACATATTCATCAATCGGTGTTGGAAATTTTTAAAGAATGTTGCGTATCAAGAAATTCCCTATCACAGACAACGTTTTGATCATAGAACATGATATTGTGAAATAACATTCTCTGCAAAATTCCAATTAATAGTGTATTGAATAGTTATTCTGTTGTGTTAACGATTCGAGTTGGATAAGAGTTTTACTTCTAGGAAGCAATAAGTTTTGATAAACTAAAAGTGAGAACAGTGTATGCGCAGTATGCACAGTATGCGCAAATTTCGGAAGCGCGGTAAAATCGAACAAACGGAAAACCCTCCGAAACGGCCGTGCACCGACGCCGAGCGAGCTCGTGTTTACCGGGCGAAACGTAGAGCAGCCCGAGGGAATGTGTTCGGGCTGCATCCTGACAGCTCGAAGTTTTTCTGTGTAGTGATTTTTCGCACCCGACCGACTACTGCGATCAGTTTGACAACGCATCGAGTGACAAGTTCGAAACCTTTTTTTGTCGCGCACGAGGTGCGCAGCGAAGCTTGAGACAGAAGTGCATCAGCGTCCGTCGCGAGCGGTTCAAAAATTCTTTATTCTATTTTATTAATGAAAAAGGTTAAAAGTTAAAATGTAGAGCAGAAAATATAAGGTAATCAAATGTCTATTTTTATTGTGAACGAATTTCCGAAATTCCCGTCGTGCAAAAATAAGTAAGTGGTACAGTCCGCTATCTCAGACATCTCTGGTCCTACCGAACCGGATGTTCGATGGAAGTAAAGTGAAGTGAAATTTCGGAAAAATTGGTAAGAACTGGCTGAAGTGAAAAGTGGAAGATTCCGGCCAAATGTGAAAATTAGTGCTACGTCGTGAAAGTGAAGTGAAGGCGCCATATTGGCAAAACTGCAAGTCGCCACAATCAAGTGTGGATGAGCGTGTGAAGACGCCATCTTGGAAATAGTGCAAGGGCGATCAGGTCGCCATTGCAATCAAGAGTATATGAGTGTAAAGACGCCATCTTGGAAATTTTAAGTGAACTTAAGTGAAGTAGACCACGAGAATCACATTTCCGCCCCAAGCATCGTGACTATAGACTTGGCTGTTTTCCGTGCTTGGTTCGGGCATAAGGCTCGAAATGTTCGGTGATTCTCTGGTCATGCCGAAGAAAAATAAAGATAAAACGCCACAAAGTTCTACAACAAACCAACAAACCCCCAACGTGAAGAAGGAAAAGAAGCAGACCAACTTGCAGGACACGATGGCGCAGGCTGAGCAGTTCTCGTTCATCGTCGTGGTTTGGCAAAAGGTAAGCTCACTCGATTATTCAATCACTTATTCCCTGATGACGGAGAAGCCCGACAGTTAAGCGAGGCAGAGATCCGTCACTATGTTAAGAAAGTGGAAGCCGTGCAAATGGAGTATGCCGAAGTCGATGAACGAATCCTTGCGTTGGTCCCTGCTGAAGATAGAGAGGACCACGACCTGCACTATGTGCAGTTTGACGAGCTTCAGGATGAAATATGCGTGAATCTGGAAGGGCAGTTGGTCAAATTGTCAAAGACCACAGCTCAGTCAAGAGCTACCTTTGCCAACCCACAAGCTCATGCTCCCATTCTTGTTCACCAGCCTCTCAAGATCCCAATCCCCACTTTTGACGGCCGTTATGAAAGCTGGCCCAAGTTTAAAGTAATGTTCAAGGACCTGGTGGACAATACTCTTGATCCTCCCGCAGTCAAGCTTTACCATCTCGATAAAGCCTTAACCGGGAGCGCAGCTGGCATACTAGATGCCAAGACCATTAGTGAGGGAAACTACAATCATGCCTGGGAGATTCTTGAGGAAAGGTATGAGAACAAACGGCATGCCATCGATAAACACATCCATGGTTTACTGCACCTCAAAAGGATGTCCAAGGGAACCTATGACGAGCTGAGGAGTTTGCTGGACGAATGCTCGAAACATGTCGAAAGTTTGAAGTTCGTGGAACAGGAGTTTGAAGGAGTGTCGGAGTTGATTCTGGTTCACGTGCTGGCAGCGGCCTTGGACAAAGAGATTCGTCGACGCTGGGAGCACGCCGTTAAGCACGGAGATCTTCCCACCTACGATCAAATGATGAAGTACTTGAAAGAGGAATGCTTCACCATGGAGAGGTGTGATGGTCCATCAACAAAGCCAGCACCAGCTCAGATGAAACCTTCTACTGCTACCATGAAATCAAGCCAGATGTCCTTTGCAGCAGCCACGACAGCTTCGGATCCAAAATGTGATTTTTGCGGAAAAGGTCATCTCAACTTCACTTGCCCAGAGTTCAAAGGACTCTCCGTCCAGCAGCGGTTGATCAAAGTGAAAGATTGCAACGCGTGCTTCAACTGTCTAAAACGGGGACATCGAGGTAGCAGCTGCCCATCGGATAGGAATTGTAACCGTTGCAAGCGCCGGCACCATAGTTTGCTGCATGCGGAAGAGAAACCGAAACCACCGGTCGCTGAAGATCCGCAAGTGGAGCCCACTGTTCAAACGCCGCAGAACGTGGAACATCCACCGAAGCCCTCCGAAAAAGCGACGTCCGCTAGCTGCTGCAGTGAAAAAGTACCATCCCACCAAGTGTTCCTGCTCACAGCCGTAGTGGACATTATTGATAAAACCCAAAAAACCCACCCCTGTCGAGTTTTATTAGATAGTGCCTCTCAAGTGAATCTTATATCCAAGCAAATGGTTGTTTCCCTAGGGTTACACACGAGTCCGTCTAATGTCGTCGTTGCTAGGGTTAACGACACCAAAAGTCACGCCAAGAGTAGCAGTGTGGTTCACATCCGATCAAGGTATTCGGGATTCAGCGCTAACGTAATGTGCTTGGTGGCTGATAAAGTAACGTCGGATTTGCCTTCTTCGACGGTCGATGTTCGAGATTGGGAAATTCCTCCTGGTGTCCAACTTGCTGATCCGCGATTCCACCAATCGGGAAAGGTAGACTTGCTTCTAGGTAATCAGTTATTTTTGAAGCTACTGATGCCCGGAGAGGTTCAACTGGCGGATAACCTTCCATGTCTGCGCGAAACCCAACTGGGCTGGGTCGTTGGAGGTATTTGCGATGACGCGATATTTGGTTCAGTGGTTCATTCGCATTCACTCACGCTGGAGGAGTTGAATCGCACCGTTCAAAGGTTCTGGGAAGTGGAAGAAGTCTCGGGTGTGCACGTGTCCTCGGAAGCTGAAGAGTGCGAACAGCATTTTCAAAAAACCCATCGTCGTGATGAAGCTGGGCGGTATATCGTTCAGCTACCCTTGAAGGAGAATGTTGTCGAATTGAGCGATTCCCGGTCGATGGCTCTCAAGCGGTTCTACATTTTGGAGAGGAGATTCGCTCAGGATCCAGATTTGAACCAACAGTACATGGAGTTCATGACGGAGTACGAACGACTTGGGCATTGTGAAGAAATCAAGGAAAGTGAAGATTCTGATGGGGTAAAGTGGTACCTACCCCACCACGCCGTCTTGCGACCGTCGAATACTACCACAAAATGCCGAGTGGTTTTGATGCTTCGGCTAAGATTAAGGGCCTATCACTGAATGATGTGATGATGATAGGATCATTGAATCAGTGCGATCTGGATGAAATTGCCCTTCGTTTTCGATTTCCACGCTATGTTCTGACGACGGATGTAGCAATGTACCGTCAGGTTCTACTTGACAAAAAGCACAGACGCCTGCAAAGAGTGTTCTTCCGATTGGATCCGTCGAGTCCACTTCGAGTGTTGGAGTTAAAAACCGTGACGTACGGTACAGCTTCTGCGCCTTTTTTGGCAACAAGAGCGTTATTGCAGTTGGCAGCCGATGATGGGCACAAGTTTCCATTGGCTGCAGAAATAGTGCGAAACAGTTTCTACGTGGACAATGCACTTTTCGGATTCAACGATATCAAGGATGCGAAGGAGGCTCAGTCACAATTGATTCAGCTCTTTCAGGGAGGGGGATTCCATTTGCATAAGTGGGCCTCTAACTGCGTTGAACTGATGGACTCCATACCGGAGGCTGAACGTGAGGAGCTGGTCAGCATTGAAGCAATGGGATTAAATGACGTGATCAAAACCCTTGGCCTGCTGTGGAACCCGTCCACCGATGAACTGGTTTTCGTCGCAAAGCCGTCTTCTGACATCGATAAGCCGACGAAGCGTCAAGTGTTGTTGTTGGTTGCAAGCATGTTCGATCCGCTGGGGTTGGCTGCGCCAGTGATTGTCGTCGGGAAGATGCTGATGAAGAAGATATGGTGTGAGAAGATCGATTGGGATGAAGAACTGAATGAAGAGCTAACGAAGTGTTGGAATTACTTCATAAAGTGTTTGAAAGATGCGAAGAAGATACAGATTCCTCGTCAAGTAGTGGCACCGGAAGCTACTGCTTTTGAAATCCACGGCTTTGGAGATGCTTCTCTGGAAGCGTATGGAGCCTGCGTCTACATAAGATCCATCATTCCGGGAAAGTAACATGTGGTGAAGATTTTGACTGCGAAGATAGTGCCTAAATCAATACTGACGATTCCACGCAAAGAACTCTTGGCGGCAGTACTGCTACATCGTTTGGTGATAAAGGTTACGGCCACATTGAAGATGCCATTCCGGCAAGTGATTTTATGGTCGGAGAATCAAATTGTGCTTGCGTGGCTGAAGAAAAAACCCGAACAGTTGGAGGTGTTTGTACGAAATAGAGTAGGTGAGATTACCTCTAACGGAAATGACTTTGAGTGGCGATATGTGAACACTGCAGACAATCCTGCCGACATAGTGTCCCGCGGACTTTCCGCCGAAGAGTTGTCCAGTAGTGATCTTTGGTGGAATGGTCCAGCATTTTTGAGAGAAGAAATTTATCAAGTTGACAATCCGGCACCCTTGCTGGATGAAGATGTGCCTGAGCTCAAGCCTGCCGTCGTTGCAAGCACGATGGTGGAGTTTGAAGTGCTACCTGTGTTTGAGAAGTTCGAAAGTTTTCGGAAGCTGCAACGAGTGGTGGCTTATGTGCTGTGCTTCTGCAGGAACTGCAAGGAAAGAAAGGAGAAGCGCATCTTATCAACATTTCCAACCATTCCCGAGATGCAATCGGCGATGAAGGTAATAGTACGTGTCGTGCAACGTCAACAATTTGCGTCAGAAATAGGCAAGTTGATGTCAGGTGAGTCCGCTAAGAAGTTGAAGTGTCTGAATCCATATTTTGATGAAGGAGTCTTGCGTGTGGGTGGCCGTTTGCGTCACTCAAATCTGTCGTACACGAGCAAACACCAATGGATTCTACCCAACCGAAACGCTGTGGTGGAAAGTTTCATCAGGTGCGTCCACCGAGAAAATTTGCACATTGGTCCTACAGCATTGCTTGCAACCTTGCGCAGACAATTTTGGATTGTGCATGGTCGCTCTGCGGTGCGCAAAATTACACGAAGCTGTGTCCGCTGCTTTAAGGTAAATCCCGGGACCGTCGAGCAGTTCATGGGAGATCTTCCATCGAGTCGCAGTGTTCGAGCTCCAGCATTTCAACGGGTTGGGTTGGACTTTGCCGGCCCTTTCGTCATTAGGCAAACTGTTAGGAAGGCCGGTCAGGTAAAAGGGTACGTTTGCGTTTTTGTTTGTATGGTGACCAAAGGGATTCATCTCGAGGCAGTTGATAATTTAACGTCGGATGCCTTCATCGCGGCGTTGCACAGATTTGTTTCCCGACGAGGCGTTCCAGAGGAGCTGTTCTCAGATAATGGGACCAATTTTGTGGGTGCCAAGAAGGAATTGCACGAGCTCTTCAACCTGTTCAAAGAGCAAGCAACAGAAAGGAAATTTTTTGAGTTTTGCCAACCTCGTGAGATTAAGTGGAGAATGATTCCTCCAGGCTCACCCCACATGGGTGGACTGCGGGAAGCTGGGGTAAAGAGCACGAAATCCGTCCTGAAGAAAACTTGCAACACCGCTTTTCTAAACATGATGGAGTTTTCAACGCTTTTGTGTCAAATCGAGGCCCTTCTGAATTCGCGGCCTCTTTATGCCCATTCGGAAGATGCCATGGATCCGGAACCCCTCACACCAGGTCATTTTTTGGTTGACCGGCCGTTGACCGCGATACCGGAGCCAACGTACGAGGAAATTCCAGTCAACAGGCTGTCCCGCTGGCAGTACGTGCAACTTCTTCGAGGCAACTTTTGGAACCGTTGGTATCGGGAGTATCTGGTGGAACTTCAGGTACGAAACAAGTGGACCAAGAAGACTTCAAACGTTCGTCCTGGAATGGTTGTAATGGTTAAGGAAGATAACTTACCGCCGCAAGTCTGGAAGCTTGGATTCATCGAAAAAACTTTTCCTGGAGCGGATGGATTCATCCGTGTCGTCGATATTCGAACTCGATCTGGAATACAACGGCGGCCAATACACAAACTGGCCCCGCTTCCAATTCTGGATAACTCTAACTCTTCTGCTTGATCTTTCGCTGCCGGGGATGATGCTCGGGCTGCATCCTGACAGCTCGAAGTTTTTCTGTGTAGTGATTTTTCGCACCCGACCGACTACTGCGATCAGTTTGACAACGCATCGAGTGACAAGTTCGAAACCTTTTTTTGTCGCGCACGAGGTGGGCAGCGAAGCTTGAGACAGAAGTGCATCAGCGTCCGTCGCGAGCGGTTCAAAAATTCTTTATTCTATTTTATTAATGAAAAAGGTTAAAAGTTAAAATGTAGATCAGAAAATATAAGGTAATCAAATGTCTATTTTTATTGTGAACGAATTTCCGAAATTCCCGTGGTTCTTGGTTGATCCGTCGTGCAAAAATAAGTAAGTGGTACAGTCCGCTATCTCAGACAGAATGCGTTGCCAACAACTGGTTGGGACGCTGGAGAAGGACCTTCAACTCGAGGTAGGAAATAAAAGCAAGTGCTTAAACATACAGGGGATAGACAAAATGATCGGGACAGGCAAATTTTTGATCAACTTTGCAGTGCTCTAACTTCATGAAATATTATCCGATTTCAATTGCTCGAGAAGCATTCGACGGGGAATTCAATTTAATTTTATGTCTTGGTAACAAAATTGGCCATGGTCACCGGATACCGGAGTTGTTCCGGGTTTCCGGAGGGGCTATTTTACATGTTGACTTTGCGATGCATTTTCGTACAAGATGACGTTGTCAAACTTTTTTTTCAGTAAACACACGAAAAAACAAAACATTTCCCAAGCGAATGAAAGGTCGATCACAGGAATCGGCCTTAAATTGTCCGAGATATGGCCATTTCCGTGAAACAGGTTCTGATGAAGGGTCCTGGATGCGGTCAGTTCTTTATTTTACTCAAAACATGCTATGTCACAGCTTTTTTCATGTTTTTTTTCTTGTTTTTTACCACAAAGCTTATTATAAACGAAAAGTGGATCTTTGGCAATATTGGCCCCTCCCGGAACCACCGAAACGACCCCGGGGGAACCTGTAGTAGGGGCCAATTACGATTTTACTCGAAAGCATGCCGTGCAGCAGCTCTATCTTCATGATTTTTCATAAATATGATTTTTATACACTTGAGAAGGACATAAGCTACATTGGGCCCTCCCGGAACCACCGGAACGACCCCGGGGGAACCTGTAGTAGGGGCCAATTATGTTTTTACTCGAAAGCATGTCGTGCAGCTGCTCTATCTTCATGATTTTTCATAAATATGATTTTTATACACTTGAGAAGGCTATTGGCTATATTGGCCACTCCCTGGACCGCCGGAACGAACCCAGGGGAACCTGTAGTAGGGGTCAATTACGATTTTACTCGAAAGCATGCCGTGCAGCAGCTCTATCTTCATGATTTTTCATAAATATGATTTTTATACACTTGAGAAGGCTATTGGCTACATTGGCCACTCCCTGGACCGCCGAAACGACCCCGGGGGAACCTGTAGTAGGGGCCAATTACGATTTTACTCGAAAGCATGCCGTGCAGCAGCTCTATCTTCATGATTTTTCATAAGTATGATTTTTATACACTTGAGAAGGCTATTGGCTACATTGGCCCCTCCTGGAACCACCGGAACGACCCCGGGGGAACCTGTAGTAGCGGCCAGTTACGATTTTACTCAAAAGCATGCCGTGCAGCTGCTCTATCTTCATGATTTTTCATAAGTATGATTTTTATACACTTGAGAAGGCTGTTGGCTACATTGGCCACTCCCTGGACCGCCGAAACGACCCCGGGGGAACCTGTAGTAGGGGCCAATTAAGATTTTACTCCAGAGCATGCCGTACAGCAGCTCTATCTTCATGATTTTTCGTAAACATGGTTTCGATGGACTTGGGAAGGCCATTGGCTACATTAGCCATTCCCTGGATCGCTGGAACGGCCCTCGGGAGAACCTGTAGTAGGGACCAATAACGATTTTACTCCAAAATGTGAACTATAAGATTCACTAGCTAGCCTGAATCAGCTTCCTGGTAGCTTTAACGATCAATTTATTTAGCTTTGGTTCGGATATGCAAGAAATAATTTGATGAAGTATAGGGAAGAGTGGGTTTTATTAGTAGCGAGTGGGTCCTCCGTCCGCATCAAGAACGGCTTCAATCCGCCTTGAGATGGAGCTGTAGAGGTTTTGGATCACGTCTACAGGTATTTTATACCACTCGTCGATCAAAGTTTTCTCCAGTTCCTTCAAAGACGAAGGTGGTGGGAAAACATTTCGCACCCTTGCTTCCAATGTTGACCACAATGGTTCAATAATATTAATGTCCGGTGACTGAGCAGTAGGGTGCCAATGGCATGTATGGAAAAAAATTGACCATCGAATTTCAAAAACGGGTAATGCTCAAAAGTTTCGTCTCCTCAAAAAAAGTCCCCATGCAAAATTTGAGCTCAATCGGACTTCGTTAAGTGTTGGACCAAAGCGGTCAAAGTTTGACATTTTTGAAACACGAAAAATTTCCCAAGGGGGGGGGTACGTGAAAATTCCGAAATCGATTTTTTGTTTTTGATGCCAAATGTCTTAGAAATGCATGAAACGTCGAGATCTGGTGTTATCTCGAAAAAAAATTTTTTGAAAAAAATTGACTTTTTGGGACTTAGAAATTTTTTGAGGTGGAGGAGTGAAATGAATTTGATATGGAGGATTTGAATTCAATTGCTGAGATATCCATGGCAATAGTACTGAAACATGTCTTATATCATCGTTGGCAACTGCTAGCATATTATATGTGCTATTTCATTAGGGTGGTTCACTTGTTTTGCATTAGGGTGGTCCATTTTATAGAAAAATAAAAAAAATAAGATAATAGTATCAAAACATCTCTTATATAATCGTAAGCCATTATCAATATTAAATATATGATATTTCATTAGGGTGGCTCAGTTATTTTCCATTAGGGTCGTTAAGAACAATAAAAAATATTTCCAGCAAATTTAAACGCTATTCGCATTACATGGGCCCGGTGCGGGGCGAGGCCCGCCCGGGTAATATTTTGAAATGATTGCTTGGGTTTTGTATGTGAGCATTCTCACTATGCTGGCACGGCACGCCCAGCACGGCACATCAGCGTAGTGAGAACAGTCACATACAAAATCCAAGCAATCATTTCAAAATATTACCCCGGCGGGTCTCGCCCGCGTCGGGCCCGTTGTAATGCGAATAGCGCTTAACTCAGTCAATATTTTTCGTATAGGTTAAAACCATTAAGCTTTCTCACGTCTATCATCTTTCTCTTCCAAGCAGGTAGAAAGAATAGATTGTTTACATACGAAAAAAAAACAAAAAACGTATGAAAACAATCCTATTCTTTCTACGTGCTTGAAAGAGAAAGATGATAGACGTCAGAAAGCTTAATGATTTCTCACAAAACTTTTCAATATTACCTATCTTACAATGAGAAATTCTCTTCTTTCGTTCTTTTACATTAATTAGTGCATCAATATAATAATTTCAACCGATTTCTATCCACAGACTGTAAGATTAGCGTACGGACTACCAAAGAGAATTATTTACTAGAGACGCTCTCTTTGTGGTCCTTTTGGAAACTTTTGCGAGACTTACATTCGGAATGCGACGCTTCTTTAAGGTGAAACAGATCGGTGCCCTCGTCTAATACTAATCTTAGAGATTAAGCATTGTGCATCAGTGAGTTTCTTATTTCTGTTTTGCACCGTCGTTGCAAGCTAAGATTAAAAATTTCAGAGTTATCTATCCTACATTTACCGAATATTGTAGAGTGGGAAGTCTTCGACTGCAACCTAATTAACAATTTTGACCGAGTAAACGTTTATTCAGCTGTTTATATGAGAAAGAAGAGTTTAGTCAGCTAAAATTGTTTGTTGGACCCCTAAGATGGGGAACTATCTCATTAATACGGTATTTGCAGATATAACTAACCTTTTCAATGGTTGTGACAAAAGACACGTAACGAAAGGGAGGGAACGGTATTGTGATATTTCCAAAATTCATGTTGCTAGGTTTTTGGTACATTGCATCGCATATATTTTCTTAAATTACATCTGATCTGAACTTTTATACATTGTTCGATGTTCTTCAACTAAGTGCAAAATAAACTGTTTCTGATCTTCATCCGTTGACAATTTCGAATTATATGTTTTGATTAATGAAATACCTCGTTCTGCATTGTCATTTACTACTTCCAAGCTTTTAATTCGTTTAATGGCATTTTCATATTCTTGTTTGCTATTCCACTGCGTAATATCAGTTTCCAACAATGATTCCGGAATCTCTAGAGCACATAACAAGTTTTTAGTATGCTGACTGCCTTGAACAAATGAGTGCAGCTGTAGTGTTGAAACGTCGTTTGATTCGACTATGGATTTAGCACACACATTTGTTTTGTTAGCTGAAAATAAAAATATTGTTAGAAATATAATGTTCTGCGTACATCGAATTGAACAAAATAATTACCTGATGTATGTAAGGCTTCAATATATTTTTTTTATCTGCGATATCCAACGTTTCATCAAATAAACACAATCCGATGAGATTGCTATCCAAATACTGCAGATGTTTCAAGAACCCTTTATATACTGCTTTGGCAACTTCTTCGTCAACAGCTTCGTAGATTTTAAGCGATTTTATCAAATTAAGGTCATTGTTTGCAGACAGTGCAGCACACGTAGACAGAAACCAGTTTTTCAAATATACTTTTACAATGAATACATTAAATCGTGCTAACTGTTGTTGAGTTGCCTTAGGTAACGCAAAAGTGTGTCGGTAAAGGAACATTTTTAGTGAATAAATAATTTTTGCCATCCATCTTGCATTATGGAAAGCACCAGGAGCTCTAATTTTAAAATGTTCTTTAATTTTTCCACCCAAAAATATAAGCGTAAGCTGAATAACTTCGCGATAATCTTCGCGGTGATGTTGTTCTTTTAATTGTCGCTCAAAAAAATTCAAGAGATCCACCCTCTCGTTGGCTGTTATTGATGATTTAACGAATACATATCATTAACACCAGAATGGTATGAGCTCTTTTCTAAACGGTGCCATTCCGTCTGAAACCGCTTAAAAATCTCAACATTTGGAGATTGTGCAGTTTCAAATTGTAGTGCCTTGAATGCCTTGCCAACTAACAGCTCGTGTATGTGATGTCTACAGGGAAGTCCAATCAGCTGTCTTTTAAACATTTTGTCAAGATGTTGACACGCTCCTTTCTTTCGACCAGTGTTTGACGCAGTGGTATCAAATGATGTAAACAAAACCCTAAAACACGGAATAACGGTATAATTTAAAAATTATCAATAATAATATTGAAACTAATAGAAATTACCTGTCTTCAAGATCCCAATCGACAACTGCATTGTACACCGCTTCTGCTTGTTCTATTCCTGTTGAATTTTGGATGGGAGGAACAGCTAACAGCTTACGGATGCCTTCACCAGATACAACTATAGCCAATCGTTCAGTTTTGGGGGTGGCTTTAGACGACAATATACTAGGAAGCAGTTTTGAATCCCAATGAACTGTTAAGTTAACCTGTGGCTTAAATGTTGCTCTCAGCTCGTTCTGCTTTTGCACACGAATTTCTTTTCTTGAATTCCTAATGGACTCTTTGTTTAACACTAATGTTGAAACGTCGTGCCCCAATGATTTCGCTATAGATGATATTAGAAATACCGCATTTCGATCACTCACTTTGCAGCGGTCCAAAGCAGCAGCCACATCGACAGTAATGACATTTTTTAATGGTGATTTAGAAGTTGAAGACGATTTGGAAGGACCTAGAAGAAAATTTAAGAATCAATCGTTTGTTAACCACGAAAAACATTTTAAAACATATTTGAAATTAATTCAATTTACACTTACCCGGTATCTGAAAATCTTCGCCGATAGTACTGATAGAAGGAACGGACTCACTCTGGGTTTGAGATGAGGAATCGAAATCACTAGCAGTTAATTTTTTTCTTTCCTGTAGACTTGCTTCTTCCTGCTCACTTGTTCGTGGATAAGTCTCTGTTGTCGCCTCTGCTGTTTCTTCCTCCTCAAAATCACTACACGAGATAGTTGCCGTTGGAAAAGACTCACTTGTTGTTGGAAGAGTTAGTTCTCGTTGTTCTTGCAAATACCGATATGCTTTTCTTTCTACTTTATTCTTCGGTTTATACCTCTTCCCGATATCGAAAAGGTTCTGCAATGAATCAGAGAAATCCTTTCTCTTCTCAATTTCTCTCGCCGACATTCTTAGCTTGCGCTTCTGCAAGATTTTCCATGTTTCGTAGTACCGCAAGATTTTATGTTGCACTGTCCTGTCGTCGAGCAAATGGTTCAAATGCTTTTTATTCCATGATACTTTCAAAGCTTGTATTGTTAATTGTGCACTTGGTTTAGTCTTTTGCTTCTCTGCTCGCAAATGAAACATGAATTTCCGGAAAACTTCGTTGTATGTAGGCAAATTGGAAGATTCGGGGAACAAAGGTAGGTATTTTCCAACTAGCCGAATATCCTCCATTTTGAAAAACAAAAAACTGTTGACTAGACCGCGGTTCCTCGTTCAAATATAAAAATACTGAATGAGTAAAACTAAAAATAACAATTCCTTATATACCAAATGTGTGGCCATTTCATTACCTACTCAGTCTTTCAAAACTGCTCGCTTGGGACGTATTCGTTGCCTACGGGTAGCTTATATTTTGTTTGGGTAGATAACACTTCAGAACAAAAAGCATTCGAAGCAGACGTTGTCACTACCGAAGCGCGTATACCACAGCAAGCGGCAGGTAACGTACTTTTGTTTTGATCCCCTATAACGTACCTACTTGTGTTTCTCGGAAATGAAGCAGTCCAAGGCCAAGAACCTCTTTAGAAAAGATAAATAAAAAACTTTTGTTGCACTTCGTAGTCGCCTATCAAGCTATTGTAATAATTTGGGTACATCAAAAATCGTTTTTTTTCCTTATTTTTGTCCATATTTTGGTAACGGCACATTTTTGTTAACTATTAAAAAAAACATAATAAAAATATCTTAACGAAGTGTAGTGTGCCAAAAAAGAATCATGGTTTCAAACTATACAAAAAATATTGACTGGTAAATTTGCTGGAAATATTTTGTTGCTTTTAATTTTCAACTCAAAGGACCACCCTAATGGAAAATAAATGAACCATCCTAATGAAATATCATATATTTAATATTGATAATGGCTTACGATTATATAAGAGATGGTTTGATACTATTATCTTATTTTTTTTATTTTTTTATAAAATGGACCACCCTAATGCAAAACAAGTGAACCACCCTAATGAAATATCACATATAATATGCTAGCAGTTGCCAACGATGATATAAGACATGTTTCAGTACTATTGCCATGGATATCTCAGCAATTGAATTCAAATCCTCCATATCAAATTCATTTCACTCCTCCACCTCAAAAAATTTCTAAGTCCCAAAAAGTCAATTTTTTTCAAAAAATTTTTTTTCGAGATAACACCAGATCTCGACGTTTCATGCATTTCTAAGACATTTGGCATCAAAAACAAAAAATCGATTTCGGAATTTTCACGTACCCCCCCCTTGGGAGATTTTTCGTGTTTCAAAAAAGTCAAACTTAGACCGCTTTGGTCCAACACTTAACGAAGTCCGATTGAGCTCAAATTTTGCATGGGGACTTTTTTTGAGGAGACGAAACTTTTGAGCACTACCCGTTTTTGAAATTCGAAAAGTCGATTTTTTTTGGCACCCTAATATATATAAATAAAAATATATATATATATATATATATATATATATATATATATATATATATATATATATATATATATATATATATATATATATATATATATATATATATATATATATATATATATATATTTACATATATAATATATATATATATATATATATATATATATATATATATATATATATATATATATATATATATATATATATATATATATACCGAATAAGGTTTTTGAAGAACTAACACTAAATTTATTCACTATTTAATGGAGTTCACATTGCAAAGTAAAAACCGGGGGTTTCGAAATTATAAACGTATCACGGCGAGCTGTAGAACAAGACTGAGATTGATTTATTATTCAAAGTTACAGAGGCCTTACTTGGAAGAGGAATGTCCCTAGCTAAGTGACATATGATTACACTGTCCGGTCCGGTCACATGTTGCTGATGCGGCTCTTGGCTACTTGGAGTCGGGTGGACTATCGGTTATGGAATTCTCATGACTGGGGTTCTGCTGACTTGGTTTTATTACTGTTGATAATATTTGCTGTTGCTGTTGCTGGGCGTTCCTGATACTATCTATGACGGCTGATAGGTCGGGAATAGGGTGAATTGGTTCTGTAACTACTCTCCCCTTAAGTGAGGAACGTCCCGTTCCGTTGCTAATGTATTTAAGTATGATGAATACTACGATGATTGTAGTTACAATTCCGGTTAATGATAATCCTCCAAACATGCTCCAAAATTTTAAGTTAAGATTGTTCTGTTTCAAGTATACGTGCTCTAGATGTCGACGGTTTTGGATGGTATTCCGGTGGATTTCATTGAGGTCATGCTTTTCCTTCAGAGTCCAGTCTGGGTTGAGATTGTAGAATGCGCCATGTATGATTTCTGGTTCGCTCAAAAGTTCTTCATTTCTAAATGATTGGTTGTTAATTTTGATCGTGCAGTTTTCGAAATGGATGAGCGTGTTTCCTTCTAAACTTCGGTTATCTGATCCACAGTTTGATTCTAAATATCCTTTTCGGGCGTTTGATATCGGAAGGGTGTTGTCGGAGATTAGTCTGTATATGGTTTGATTATTAAAGATGGTGTTACATTTTGGTTTCCTACCGTTGATCATGGGGTTAATGCATTCGTCGTTGAGGTCCTTGAGGAATGAAAATTTCTGAACATAATCCTTCGGTTTTTTGGTTGTAAAGATCTGGTCTCCTCTTTTTACGATGTATTCGGGGTATTGGTCCAATGTGGAGTTTCTATTGATGATTGGGTATATTCTGATGATTGATGAGGTGCTGTTTTCCAATAATGGTACGTGCATAAAGTATAGCAATGTGTTTGCGCTTGTGGCAAATTTAGGCGTAACGAACTGTAGCGCTTCGTCGGGTAGGTGGATATCGATTCCTTGGTCTTGAAGCAATCCTTTATTGGTCAAAATTTCCCTGATGGTCAGAATCTTGCTGGTCGTAATGGACATCTTTGATAGCATGACTGCATCTTGGATATCTTCGAGTAATTGGTTCAGAATGTCGACATTAAGGATTGATGTCATAGTTTCTATCTCGTTCATTATTAAATCATTTTGATTGGCTTGTATGGTGATCTCTCTAATGGCATGTGTTAATTCCTGTATACGGTGATTGATGTTCTGGTTTATTTTAACTTGTTGGTTATTCTGATCTATTAGATCATTCATAGTGGTATTAATGGCTAAAAGATCAGAGGCGTCCGGGGTACCAGCAATCCATTTCCATATAGTACCGATTGTATTCCATCTTCTCGATCTGTGATGATGCTGTGGTTTCAACTGGTGTAGATTACTGTACAGTTTCTTAGTTTTGTATCGCAAAATATTTGTTAGTGGGTTAGTGTTAACAGAATTCTGGTAGGTCAATCGTACGAGGGATTCTGCTGCGTCTTCAATTGATGAAATATTTATAGGATGGATTACTTTGATAGTTCCTACTTGGATTTTACATGAGCTTTCTTTGATGAGTAAAACCGGATCATTTTGCAAATCTCTTATGGTTAGTTGTTGTGCCTGAATTAAAGCGATCGTCAAGAGGAAAATTTGGATGTGCTGTAATTTAACAATGATAACAGATTGTTAGTAGTGTTAGTGGTTTTTTTTTTTTTTTTCGAATAAAGTCATTATTATATGCCTATTATCTATGATGATTTCCTCTTCCGTTTGATTTTTGCTTTATGAATTTTGATATTTCTATAATCAATGAATGTCTTCCTGTTATTTTCGCGCACCTTGAGTCTCCTGAACTTTGCCCTGCGCTTCGTTTTAATGCCCTGGATTTTGTTGTATACTGACTGATTCTCATCTAAATGTGGTTCGTTCTCTCTATTTTGGTTCTGCCTTCCTAATATTTTGTTTTGGTGGTTTGTAATTTGGATAGCGACATCATCGAAGAGTTCGTCCCTGTTTGCCAAAATTGTTTCCATATTTGCAAGATGCTCGTCTCCGTTCCCACTGCCTAGGAATATTTCTACGGGTTTTAATTTGGTAACGGAGTGGATGGAATCGTTGTATAAAGTGGTTGCAATCTTGTATATTTCTTTATCAGATAAATCAGCATATTTCTGCCTTATACAAAGAAAAATTTCCGATAGAGTTGAATGGAATCGTTCCACGATACCATTCACCTCGCTATGTCCAGAGGGTGTGAAATATGTTTGAACGTTCAGCCTTTGAAGAAGGCCTCGAATTTCGGGCGACTTGAAGGCTACCTCATTGTCGCAGACAAGCAGTTTTGGTGTACCGTGTGTTGTAAGGAGTTTGGTCATACCTTTTTTGACATCTGGAATTGAACGGGATTTGATGGGTATGATGATACCATAGCGGGATAGTTTATCCACTCCTGTGAGGAAGATATTAGGAGAAGAAATATAAATATCTATGTGCATAATATCAAGGGGTTTTTAGCCATGGGAGTTTCTGCAAATTTAATTCTGTACGGATTTCTCTCGTACTTATTTTCCAAACATGTTTGACAAAGGTTGATAAATGCTGTGATCCTGTTTTTCATGGCCGGGAAATAGAATTGTTTGGAAATCGTCGCTAAATTTTCCTCTATTCCTCGATGTGCTCTGTCGTGGGTAGATTCTATTAGATGATCCTGTTCTTCCGTGGTTTTAACGTCCTGTAATAATTTTTGCGTAAGTTTGACCTTGAAAAGTTTATTCCTAGAAAAATAGTTTTTATAGACAACTTGTAGGGTATTGAGGATATTTTCGGGGCATAGTATTCCATTTATTCTAGTAGGGTGCATGAATTTTTTGAACATATCAATAAAAAGGGAACCCCAAAAACAAGTTTAGTGACTGTCCTTCGAAATACGGAGGAAATATTTCTTCGTATTTCTCTTCATCTACATCCCCTATTTTTAAAAATATTTGGTTCTTGAAATGGTTAAGCGGTTTTTCTGTCATGGGTAAGTAATTATTGTCATCCGACGTTGCTGAATGGACAGTTCCTTCTTCTGAAGAAGTATCTTCTTCCTGGTCGTTTGCGTTTATTTCTGTTCGGATTCGAGATAGACCGTCGGCGACAACATTCTGTTTGCCTGGTCTATATTGAATTTCATAATCGTATCCTTCTAACCTAAGCTTCATTTTTACGAGTCTGTCATTAGAAGTTTTCAAATTAAGAGCATACGAAAGAGGTTTGTGATCTGTGAATAAGGTAAATTTTCGCCCAAATAGGTATGGCCGAAAATATTTACACGCCCAGTCAATTGCGAGAAGCTCTTTTTCTATCGTAGAATAATTCTCCTCGGTTTTTGTAAGCGTTCTGGATGCGTAGGCGATGGGTTTATCGTGTCCAATGGGTCCTTGCGATAAAACTGCACCTAATGCATAGTTGGAAGCGTCTGTAGTTAGGACGAATCTCTTAGTGAAGTCAGGGTATTGTAGTATTTGGCTACTACTCAATATGCTCTTACATCTTTCGAAAGCGGATACAAATTCCTTTGTATGCCTCACAGTTTCTCCTTTACGCAGTTGTTGAGTCAGAGGTTTGGCTATCTTTGCGAAGTCTTTAATAAACTTCCGGTAATAGCCCATAACTCCTAAAAAGCCTCTCAATTCTCTCTCGTTATTGGGTAATGGCCAATTTTTAATTACCTCGATCTTCTCTGGGTTGGGTTTCACTCCTTCCGGGGTAACCACATGTCCCAAAAATGCAACCTCCTTCCGAAGGAACTCGCATTTATCGAGCTGTATCCGAAGGTTATATTTTCGAAGGGTTTCGAGGATTTCTTTGAGATTAATGAGGTGTTCCTGCAGGCTAGTGGAATAGATGATGATGTCATCCATATACACTAGACATCTTACACCGATATGTTCTTTGAGCACGTTATCCATTACTCGTTGGAACGTAGCCGGTGCGTTTTTTAGCCCGAAAGGCATCCGAACAAACTCGAAGTGTCCTCCATCGACACTAAACGCAGTTTTTTGGATGTCCTTCTTGTGGACTTCAATCTGATGGAACCCTGAAGCAAGATCCAGGGTGGAAAAGTATTGACATCTTCCCAACTTGTCAAGGATGTCCGTTATATTGGGAATCGGGTATCGATCATCTGTAGTCTTCTGATTGAGCTTGCGATAATCGACCACAAGACGCCATTTTTGCGTACCCGAGGCATCGGCCTTCTTAGGTACGATCCATATTGGAGAAGACCATGGGCTATTCGATGGCCGGATAATCCCTTGGTCTAACATTTTGGTTATTTGCCGTTGAACCTCTTCTCGGTGACAGAAGGAGTAACGATAATTCTTAGAGTAGACAGGCAGATCATCTTTGGTATTGATCTGGTGTCTTACGGCATTTGAGAAAGAAAGCCTCCCTTCGTTGTCGTGAAAGACTTTGGGGAATTGCTTCAAAAGTTTAAGCAGTTTTTCTTCTTCTTCTGGATTCAAATGTTCCATCCTGATTTTCTCCTTTATTGATGCTCTAGATTGCATCTTCTTTTTGTTTTCCTTGCTTGGTTCGGGATCAATTTGTTCAAAATTGTAAAGCTCGGTAAACAAGGCTTCCTTGTCAATAGTGACATCTACCTTTTTGTTACTGAGATTTATCAAGGGAAACGTAGTTAATCCGTTCTGAGCACTATACACTCCTGAAGGTATTACTACGTTTTCTGCAATAAATATATCATTTTCTACGAAGAAGTCTACATTATTGACCCTAACGGGATATTCCTTTATAAGAATCTCGTTTTCTTGGAAATTTAACTATTCCCAGGTGGGATGTTTTTTCTGGAGGGGTATTGTTACACTGTTTATGGTGATCGTGTTGGATGCTGTGTTAATCACGGCGCCCATGGATCTGAGAGTTTCGAAGCCGATCAACCCGTCGAAAAAATTTTGGAATCGGAAAAGGTAAAATTTTTGGTTAGGAAGTCCTTCTACGAAATTTGCCAACGGGTTCAAATAAGTAAATTTGTCAATTTTATGTGGACCGCACAGTTTGATTCTAAATATCCTTTTCGGGCGTTTGATATCGGAAGGGTGTTGTCGGAGATTAGTCTGTATATGGTTTGATTATTAAAGATGGTGTTACATTTTGGTTTCCTACCGTTGATCATGGGGTTAATGCATTCGTCGTTGAGGTCCTTGAGGAATGAAAATTTCTGAACATAATCCTTCGGTTTTTTGGTTGTAAAGATCTGGTCTCCTCTTTTTACGATGTATTCGGGGTATTGGTCCAATGTGGAGTTTCTATTGATGATTGGGTATATTCTGATGATTGATGAGGTGCTGTTTTCCAATAATGGTACGTGCATAAAGTATAGCAATGTGTTTGCGCTTGTGGCAAATTTAGGCGTAACGAACTGTAGCGCTTCGTCGGGTAGGTGGATATCGATTCCTTGGTCTTGAAGCAATCCTTTATTGGTCAAAATTTCCCTGATGGTCAGAATCTTGCTGGTCGTAATGGACATCTTTGATAGCATGACTGCATCTTGGATATCTTCGAGTAATTGGTTCAGAATGTCGACATTAAGGATTGATGTCATAGTTTCTATCTCGTTCATTATTAAATCATTTTGATTGGCTTGTATGGTGATCTCTCTAATGGCATGTGTTAATTCCTGTATACGGTGATTGATGTTCTGGTTTATTTTAACTTGTTGGTTATTCTGATCTATTAGATCATTCATAGTGGTATTAATGGCTAAAAGATCAGAGGCGTCCGGGGTACCAGCAATCCATTTCCATATAGTACCGATTGTATTCCATCTTCTCGATCTGTGATGATGCTGTGGTTTCAACTGGTGTAGATTACTGTACAGTTTCTTAGTTTTGTATCGCAAAATATTTGTTAGTGGGTTAGTGTTAACAGAATTCTGGTAGGTCAATCGTACGAGGGATTCTGCTGCGTCTTCAATTGATGAAATATTTATAGGATGGATTACTTTGATAGTTCCTACTTGGATTTTACATGAGCTTTCTTTGATGAGTAAAACCGGATCATTTTGCAAATCTCTTATGGTTAGTTGTTGTGCCTGAATTAAAGCGATCGTCAAGAGGAAAATTTGGATGTGCTGTAATTTAACAATGATAACAGATTGTAAGTAGTGTTAGTGGTTTTTTTTTCGAATAAAGTCATTATTATATGCCTATTATCTATGATGATTTCCTCTTCCGTTTGATTTTTGCTTTATGAATTTTGATATTTCTATAATCAATGAATGTCTTCCTGTTATTTTCGCGCACCTTGAGTCTCCTGAACTTTGCCCTGCGCTTCGTTTTAATGCCCTGGATTTTGTTGTATACTGACTGATTCTCATCTAAATGTGGTTCGTTCTCTCTATTTTGGTTCTGCCTTCCTAATATTTTGTTTTGGTGGTTTGTAATTTGGATAGCGACATCATCGAAGAGTTCGTCCCTGTTTGCCAAAATTGTTTCCATATTTGCAAGATGCTCGTCTCCGTTCCCACTGCCTAGGAATATTTCTACGGGTTTTAATTTGGTAACGGAGTGGATGGAATCGTTGTATAAAGTGGTTGCAATCTTGTATATTTCTTTATCAGATAAATCAGCATATTTCTGCCTTATACAAAGAAAAATTTCCGATAGAGTTGAATGGAATCGTTCCACGATACCATTCACCTCGCTATGTCCAGAGGGTGTGAAATATGTTAGAACGTTCAGCCTTTGAAGAAGGCCTCGAATTTCGGGCGACTTGAAGGCTACCTCATTGTCGCAGACAAGCAGTTTTGGTGTACCGTGTGTTGTAAGGAGTTTGGTCATACCTTTTTTGACATCTGGATTTGAACGGGATTTGATGGGTATGATGATACCATAGCGGGATAGTTTATCCACTCCTGTGAGGAAGATATTAGGAGAAGAAATATAAATATCTATGTGCATAATATCAAGGGGTTTTTTAGCCATGGGAGTTTCTGCAAATTTAATTCTGTACGGATTTCTCTCGTACTTATTTTCCAAACATGTTTGACAAAGGTTGATAAATGCTGTGATCCTGTTTTTCATGGCCGGGAAATAGAATTGTTTGGAAATCGTCGCTAAATTTTCCTCTATTCCTCGATGTGCTCTGTCGTGGGTAGATTCTATTAGATGATCCTGTTCTTCCGTGGTTTTAACGTCCTGTAATAATTTTTGCGTAAGTTTGACCTTGAAAAGTTTATTCCTAGAAAAATAGTTTTTATAGACAACTTGTAGGGTATTGAGGATATTTTCGGGGCATAGTATTCCATTTATTCTAGTAGGGTGCATGAATTTTTTGAACATATCAATAAAAAGGGAACCCCAAAAACAAGTTTAGTGACTGTCCTTCGAAATACGGAGGGAAATATTTCTTCGTATTTCTCTTCATCTACATCCCTATTTTTAAAAATATTTGGTTCTTGAAATGGTTAAGCGGTTTTTCTGTCATGGGTAAGTAATTATTGTCATCCGACGTTGCTGAATGGACAGTTCCTTCTTCTGAAGAAGTATCTTCTTCCTGGTCGTTTGCGTTTATTTCTGTTCGGATTCGAGATAGACCGTCGGCGACAACATTCTGTTTGCCTGGTCTATATTGAATTTCATAATCGTATCCTTCTAACCTAAGCTTCATTTTTACGAGTCTGTCATTAGAAGTTTTCAGATTAAGAGCATACGAAAGAGGTTTGTGATCTGTGAATAAGGTAAATTTTCGCCCAAATAGGTATGGCCGAAAATATTTACACGCCCAGTCAATTGCGAGAAGCTCTTTTTCTATCGTAGAATAATTCTCCTCGGTTTTTGTAAGCGTTCTGGATGCGTAGGCGATGGGTTTATCGTGTCCAATGGGTCCTTGCGATAAAACTGCACCTAATGCATAGTTGGAAGCGTCTGTAGTTAGGACGAATCTCTTAGTGAAGTCAGGGTATTGTAGTATTTGGCTACTACTCAATATGCTCTTACATCTTTCGAAAGCGGATACAAATTCCTTTGTATGCCTCACAGTTTCTCCTTTACGCAGTTGTTGAGTCAGAGGTTTGGCTATGGCAGCATAATTAATCATCAATTAAAAGAGAGATTTGAGCAATAAAAAATGAAAAAAGTGCCATTAAATTATTAAGGCCTGTGCCAACAAATAATGTGTGATCAGCATTAAAAAATTAGGAATGAGCAATAAAAGATGAGAAAAGATCTTCGGATAATCTAATTGTGACCGGTAAATCTGTCAAATAAAGCAACAGCTATTAGTATATGTGCAATTAAATATGGCAGTATTTCCGCCAATGGATAAATAAATATCCATTGCTCATTTTACTGTTTTTATGGGAAAATCTAACAAAATTAAAAGACATATGCGAATAGTTTAGTGCTCAAATTACATAATTTGGCGGAAATACTGCCATATTTAATTGCACATATACTAATAGCTGTTGCTTTATTTGATAGATTTACCGGTCACAATTAGATTATCCGAAGATCTTTTCTCATCTTTTATTGCTCATTCCTAATTTTTTAATGCTGATCACACATTATTTGTTGGCACAGGCCTTAATAATTTAGTGGCACTTTTTTCATTTTTTGGTGCTTTTTCTGAATTACTAAGTGCAGGTAAATATTTTAGTCGTTTGGCTATCTTTGCGAAGTCTTTAATAAACTTCCGGTAATAGCCCATAACTCCTAAAAAGCCTCTCAATTCTCTCTCGTTATTGCGTAATGGCCAATTTTTAATTACCTCGATCTTCTCTGGGTTGGGTTTCACTCCTTCCGGGGTAACCACATGTCTTAAAAATGCAACCTCCTTCCGAAGGAACTCGCATTTATCGAGCTGTATCCGAAGGTTATATTTTCGAAGGGTTTCGAGGATTTCTTTGAGATTAATGAGGTGTTCCTGCAGGCTAGTGGAATAGATGATGATGTCATCCATATACACTAGACATCTTACACCGATATGTCTTCATTACTCGTTGGAACGTAGCCGGTGCGTTTTTTAGCCCGAAAGGCATCCGAACAAACTCGAAGTGTCCTCCATCGACACTAAACGCAGTTTTTTGGATGTCCTTCTTGTGGACTTCAATCTGATGGAACCCTGAAGCAAGATCCAGGGTGGAAAAGTATTGACATCTTCCCAACTGGTCAAGGATGTCCGTTATATTGGGAATCGGGTATCGATCATCTGTAGTCTTCTGATTGAGCTTGCGATAATCGACCACAAGACGCCATTTTTGCGTACCCGAGGCATCGGCCTTCTTAGGTACGATCCATATTGGAGAAGACCATGGGCTATTCGATGGCCGGATAATCCCTTGGTCTAACATTTTGGTTATTTGCCGTTGAACCTCTTCTCGGTGACAGAAGGAGTAACGATAATTCTTAGAGTAGACAGGCAGATCATCTTTGGTATTGATCTGGTGTCTTACGGCATTTGAGAAAGAAAGCCTCCCTTCGTTGTCGTGAAAGACTTTGGGGAATTGCTTCAAAAGTTTAAGCAGTTTTTCTTCTTCTGGATTCAAATGTTCCATCCTGATTTTCTCCTTTATTGATGCTCTAGATTGCATCTTCTTTTTGTTTTCCTTGCTTGGTTCGGGATCAATTTGTTCAAAATTGTAAAGCTCGGTAAACAAGGCTTCCTTGTCAATAGTGACATCTACCTTTTTGTTACTGAGATTTATCAAGGGAAACGTAGTTAATCCGTTCTGAGCACTATACACTCCTGAAGGTATTACTACGTTTTCTGCAATAAATATATCATTTTCTACGAAGAAGTCTACATTATTGACCCTAACGGGATATTCCTTTATAAGAATCTCGTTTTCTTGGAAATTTAACTATTCCCAGGTGGGATGTTTTTTCTGGAGGGGTATTGTTACACTGTTTATGGTGATCGTGTTGGATGCTGTGTTAATCACGGCGCCCATGGATCTGAGAGTTTCGAAGCCGATCAACCCGTCGAAAAAATTTTGGAATCGGAAAAGGTAAAATTTTTGGTTAGGAAGTCCTTCTACGAAATTTGCCAACGGGTTCAAATAAGTAAATTTGTCAATTTTATGTGGACCGCTTACATTATTAACGTTCTGTGAGGGTCCTGTCTGAACATAATTTTTAGGGACCAATTCAGGAGTAATATAATTTTTATTAGCTCCCGTGTCTATCAAAAATTTATGAGATTTGCCATTTCGCCTAGGGAGTTCTAGATAGGGACGGAAGTTGTTGGTTATTTGGTTGACGGAGGATCGGAGTCCGTGCAAAAATTCAATTGTTCCTGCGAATCTTCTTCTTCAGGTATCAGTGTAGCAGGATCGAAACTTTCTTCCACTTCTTGGTGTATATCTAAGGGATAATCTGGAAAATCTTCTGGTGGATATGCTTCTGCCGACATGTCATGCATATTCAATTGCATGGATATGCGGTACGGAAGCATTTGTTTGTTCTGACGTGTTTGACTTGAGGGATCGGGCTTAATATTCGGCAAGCCTTGGGGAAGAGATCTATAGTTTAAATTGGCATTCTGCTGGTTCACCGGATTGAATCCTGGTCCAGCTTGAAATTGGGGTCTATAAAACTTAGCATTTTGTTGGTTTGCCTGATTGAAGCCTGGTCCAGTTTGAAATTGGGGTCTATAAAAGTTAGCATTTTGTTGGTTTGCCGGGTTGAAACCCGAGGGTGCAAACCTCTGGAATGGTGGTCGGTACGCCGACTGTTGGGGCACGAATTGTTTGTGCTGATAAAAGTTGAAGTTGGATGGTCGAACAGGTTGTGGACTATTTGCGGGGTTTGCCACTGGTTTTGTTTTCAAAACATCGAATGAATGTTTTGAAGTCTTCTCTTTCTTACGTTGGGCGGCATTAAATTGTTCTAAGGCACTTTGATGTGCTTCGATTAAATTTGTGGGTCGCGACGTTCGAGTAAGCGTCGAATAAGGTTCATTGAGCCCGTCTATGAATGCGTTTTGAATCATGCATTCATAACTAGAGGTCAAAGTTTTCGCGCATTTTTTCATTTCCTGGTCCAGCATGATTTTTGCCGAGATATCCGAAAGAAGTTCACGGCATTCATTGAAGAATTCTTCAATCGATTTTGCATTTTGCTGAAGATAGGGAATTTTTGTGACTAGAGTGCATAGATCTCTTTTATCACCAAAATATTCTTCGCGCGTTTTCTTAATCTCGAGCCATCCAGCAGGCGTGTTGTTTTGTACCAACACGTCGCTGGCCTCGCCGATTATTTTATCTCTTACGATGCTATACCATAGTGGTAGAGGCTATCTCTTCGTCGACGGGCGTTGGACACAACCTTTTCGAGAAATCTAATTTGCTCTCTACAGAGCTGATCCAATTGAAAGAAGTTTTGGATTTCCCGCTGTAGGGAACGATTAATTTAATTGCATCTGGCACTTTCGAGGACGTCGAAACGTACGGCGGTGGGAAGATGCGGGCAATAGAACGGGAGCACTATTGGATGCATATTCCGCAGCTGCTTGAAGTACTGACAATCTGCTCCCGTTTGCTCGCGAGCCATTTGTCTGTTGCTCAATCAGCTCTGTTAATTCGTTGATTTGCGCTTACAAATCGTTAGCCGGTGTGATCTTGTAGACATTATCGTACAGGTGTACTTTGTATTATTCTATTATTAATTATAATTTATTATCTATAAACTCTGGAAAATCACTTTTCTTTGAGAACACTAAGTCATGAAGCGCACTTTTGTTGAATTTATGTATTTTGAGACGTTTCCGTTATCCAACGATGACGGTTCAATAAGCAATTAATTTAAAAAACACTGATTTCACTTTACTCGTTTCTTATTATCTTATAATGTTATAATTAAAGAACTATCACTGCATCACTTATTTAAATCTAATGGAGCAATGATTAACTCACCACGAGCCGATGGTAATCCGCCGGCGGTGCTAATTGCGGGCGATGAAGTCTCGTTATTTAAATCTGGTAGGGCAATGATTAACTCACCTCCAGGCGATGACGTCCACCAACGGTGCTAATTGTGGTAGAGTCTGGGTCCGTGCGGGGGTGATGTGATCCCAACTTCCCTGATCGTTACACTTTCCACGGATTTTCACACGATTTTCGGTTTCACGGGATCGTTCACTCCCCACGTTCAAGTCGACCGCAGTTTTTGAGTTGTGTTTACCGAAAAGTTTTAAAAAACTAACACTAAATTTATTCACTATTTAATGGAGTTCACATTTAGAAAGTAAAAACCGGGGTTTCGAAATTTATAAACGTATCACGACGAGCTGTGAAACAAGACTGAGATTGATTTATTATTCAAGATTACAGGGCACCCGCCGGAAGAGGAATGTCCCTAGCTAAGTGACATATGTGATTACACTGTCCGGTCCGGTCACATGTTGCTGATGCGGCTCTTGGCTACTTGGAGTCCGGGTGGACTATCGGTTATGGAATTCTCATGACTGAGGGTTCTGCTGACTTGGTTTTATTACTGTTGATAATATTTGCTATTTGCTGTTGCTGGGCGTTCCTGATACTATCTGAAGCGGCTGATAGGTCAGGAATAGGGTGAATTAGTTCTGTAACTTATATATATATATATATATATATATATATATATATATATATATATATATATATATATATATATATATATATACATATATATACATATATATATATATATATATATATATATATATATATATATATATATATATATATATATATATATATATATATATATATATATATATATATATATATATGTATGGTAGACCTATATACCATAGTTGAGGCAGATCTGCACAAGATGTACAACTATGCAATCGTACAGAACGATGGTTAAATTGATTTACCTTAGTGAATTATTCTAGTTTCCAGTTGTAACTTTGTTTATTCATCAACGGATCTCGTTTGAACCGTATTGTCGTCGCGCTTGAAACCTGAAATAAATCATACCTGACAATGGATTTGCCTCCCGTTCTATTATTCAAATCCAGGGGGTGAGTAACTCTGCCACGTTGTGTTTGTGTTGATCGTGTACGAATGTGTTTCTGGGGTGGCAGAAGGTGTTTTTGTGTTTTCACAAACTACAATCGAAAATTTATGCTTATTGGCAACCATGCACGGGTTAGACGTTTAATACATGCTCACATATGCATCGTCTGAAATACATTTGTGTAAGCGAGAGGGAAACAAAAACAAACTATCGATTCGTGTAAGTGGTGCCAGATATGAATTTATCTTTCATGTGGTGGCGGATCGTGTTTTATAGGGTGGTAACACAAGGTGGTCGAGTGACTTACCCCCTGTTCAAATCTCAAGTTGGACATAGTGCGTTGCATAAAGCATCTGCTGTATTATACAGCGCACTATGACCGATGTTAGGCCGTTCCCAACGCTGTTCTACTTTGTATGGGCTGTTTTAGTTTACAACTAGAACTAAAACAAGCCATTCCCAATGATGTGTTGCAGTTCTACTCTTCGAGCAGATTTTTGCAACAGATTTACAACTGCTCGACAGCTCTGTTTTACTTTCAACGCGATTTGAAACACGGATGCAACATTGTTTTAAACTGTGTTTCTTTGTAGTTGTGGCAGCTGTTATGACTGATGACTGTCAAATAAGCGGTTTTTAGTTTGTTTTGCAAGTGATTTTTCTAACGCGAAATTAAGATCGACCAATATTTTTAAAACGTGGCATTGCGATTAACGTGTTTTTGTTTTAATTTTGACAGTTCCAAAATTTAAAACTGGCAAGCAGTTTGCAACAAACATGAAACTCAGCGTTGGGAACAGCCTTAGTGTTAACATATAGAACAGGAGAAACCCCATCGGCGGGTGTGACTTATTTCGGTGTTCTACTGGCCTTCAAGCCAATGGTGGGGGAATGGATATTATACAATAAATTATGATAAAAAATGTGATTTTCATGATAGGTGTTATTACTTACCAGACTCGCATGACTCGCTCTAGAGGTTTCATTGTCTCACATGTAAATGCTTCATAAGTATTTGGCATCATATTGAGGAAAAGTGTAGTTCCTTCACTGTGAGCCACACACGTTTTGAGTTGGTTAATTACTCGGGGTTTCATTATTTTTAAAGTATAGTCGAGCTTCATTTTATCTTCGCTGCTGAGGTCAGATAAAGTAAGACCATGAATATCTTTATGACCTTCATCTATCATTGCTTTAATGTGGATCCAAGAGATACTACATTGTTCTAAAATAGAAACGAAGTTAAAATTTGCTAAAGAAATAATATGGTGTATTTTTTATTCTCATTGGGTGCTATTAGTAAATAAATATGATTCCAAATTGAAGATAATCTGAACAATTCGCAAATTCAACATACTGGCAAAAATGTCCAAAATCCAATCTTGCTCTCAATTATACTTAAAAATGTTACAGTTTGCATTGTTACCTGTTTTAATGCCATAATTAGTTGAGCTCGCGGTTGAAACTTAACTATACTGAGCATTATATGAACACAAAGAATTGTTACCAAGACAAGTTTGTTGATATTTTGAAACACTGAAATAAAACAACAGTTTGTGTCAAATCGTCATAAAAGATTTTAAATCTTGATTAGTTCATCTGATCTTTTTAAAGATCAGAATGAAAAATGAGGAGATCTGATCAAATGATCAGGAAGTCCGACCCCTTGATTGCAATACATTTTAGATAGTTATAATCTTCCGTGCATATTGCGTTACCGGCGTTTTATACTTTAGGTCCTCTAGTAGCTTAGACGATTTTGTGCGAATTCAATATTCTTTTGTCTCCTGAAGGTGCATTACCTTTTGCCTCAACGCTTTCCTTCCAAGAAGGTTTTTAGTAGTTTCGTGATGCAAAAATTGTTTTTTTTTGGAAAAAGTACTTAAACAATTGTTGTTACGTCGTTGTTGTTAATCGAAATAATTGAAAAACGTTTGTTTTAACAAGTATTTCACTGCTTGTCAATAGTTAGCTGGATTCTAAAGAACTCATGGGCAAACCAAATGAGCCAGCAAAATTGCTGAAACGAAAACTGATGATTAAATTGTACATTGTCAAACATGAGAACGTCCAAAAAGTTGTGGATCACCTGTACTACCATGGAGGGAGTGGGTTAAGTGTGTATACTCACAGAGAACAGACATCCAAGCTAGAGTGCCCACCGTGTGTAAATTTCTGTAACTGCCATTTTAAAATAACAGCTTGTTTACGTAAGTTTTGGTGATTCGTATGTTGATGGCGCCACCTACGCGCCTTGAGATTTGATAGGCTGTCAATTTTAGTTTGGTGAAACCTAGACTAGGCGGCGCTGATTTTCCAACGGCTTGCTTTTGAAAGTTTACACAGTAAATTGGGGTAAAAATGTTCGAGCCTGGATGTCTGTTCTCTGTGGTATACTGAAGCATTCTCAATGGCAGCAATTATATCAACATGTAGAATTGATGTAACCCAGAATCTGTACTAGATATTCCTTGTGCAGTTGAAAACCGGAATATAGCAGTCGCGCCAATCGATTTTACTCCAGTTCCATAAGTCCATACAATGGCGCATCTAGTGTGCTGTATAGCGCATCAGATGTGCCATACAGCGCACTAGATGCGCCATTGTTTGAACTTATGGAACTGGAGTAAAATCGATTGGCGCGACTGCTATATTCCGGTTTTCAACTACACCCGGAATATTGAAAATTTAATCACATCAGTTCGATTCAAGGTTTATTCACTAACAATCGAGATTTATCAAATTGAATTAGCGAGGTTGTTTTGCAAGAGAGAGAGAGAGAGAGAGAGAGAGAGAGAGAGATAAAAGATAGGAAAATATACATGAAGCAGCGATTCACCTTAACAGCACTTCTAACATATCGCAATTATACACGGATAGAAGTTTTGTTGTATTGAACCAAAAGTTATAATTGTTGAATTTAAGGAAAACATTTCTTTTGAAATTATATTGTATTTTATTGTTTTGATAAAATTATTTCATATTTTTTCAATGTAAGATTCTGTTTGTTTTGAATGCACTACTTTTCAATGTAAACTATTGTCGAAATAAAAATATACTGCTTTTGATTCAATAATAGTTTATTTGAATTGAGTGTAAATTAATGTTTTAATTCACACATGAACTGCAAGAGAAAGTTATATATTTTATTTCACATGATATAAGAAAATATACATAAAAAACAAAACATTTTATGTTTCTAAACTATGCTTTTTCCTTTTATAAGTAAAAATATAGTTTGTGTAAATCTTCACGAGTGTGTATGTTGAGTACATTTAGATGAGAGTGCAGTGCCAGACCGCCATATTTTGTTTTGATCTTGTGCAGTCATTATAGGAATTACAGGTGATTGAAGGTTTTTGAAACGTAGTTTCTTAAGTTTTGATTCCCAAGAATAAAACAGCGATGCTGTTTTAAAAATTTAGTGGTCTTCAAATAATTAAGAAAAGGTCCCAAATTCCCATTCCATATATTTTGAAAATAAAATAAAAATAACATAAAAACAATAATAAGGCTCTTATTAAATCAATAATTAAATTTTTATTCCTACTACGTTTTTTGATGTTCTTTGAAAAATAAATATAGTTGAAATGACAAGAAATGTCTTTTAAAAACAAAACAAAATATTGTTGCTGGTCCAGCTGTCAATTTTACAGCTTACGTCAGAACAATAAAAACTCTTATTGATATAAAAAGATCTTTTTTATTTTTATAATCCATGCCTTTTCAAAAAAACAAACAGACTGGATTGTTGAAACAAAAATGATTTATTTTGCGTCCGAAACAAAATGAAATTCTTTTTGATTATACGTCGAATATTATTAGATTTACAATTTTTTTTTTTGCGTGTAGAAGCGCTTATTCTACACTCTACTATCTGCTCACATTGATTGATAATTTTGCCTAATTTTTCTAATTTTAATTTTAAATATGTAATGTAATGCAAACATTTGATTTATGCATTGGATTGCATATATATTTAAACAAATATACATAGCAATTTATATATTCAAAGTATGCATTGGAATACATAAATTTGATAAATACATTGGAATGCATATATTTGGTTTATTCTTATCAATGAATAAACCTGGTTTATGCATTCAAATGACTGGATAGATCGAACATGGTTTTAGCATAATTTATGCTTTCTAGTATATTTGTTTTTCTCCGTGTAATCCACAGTCCCGCTTCACTTTACTCAAGTTTTTAATGCAATTGTATGCTTTCTCTTTTTTTCTGACGGTAAAAAGTGGATCAACTCAAAAATTGAGTTGATCCACACTCTCGCGCCACTTTACTCAATTTTTGAGTACAATTGTATGCTATCTCTTTTTCTCTCACGGAAATGTTACTCAATTTTCGTAAAAAGTGGATCTACTCAAAAATTGAGTTGATCCACTTTTTAACGAAAATTGAGTAACATTTCCGTGAGAGAAAAAGAGATAGCATACAATTGTACTCAAAAATTGAGTAAAGTGGCGCGAGAGTGCACTTTTTAACGAAAATTGAGTAACATTTCCGTCAGAGAATAGATTAGCATACAATTCTCGAGTAATTCATGTTAAGGGCCTAAAAGCCATTTGTACACACTCAGAAAATAGAACCGAACTCGGTTGAATTTCAACCGAGTTTTCATCTGCTGAACGCTCGGTTGCCTGTTCGGTTCAAATTGGAGCAACCGAGTTTTCGTTAAATTTTTATTTTCTAGCAAACTGTCAAATTTACCGAAAAACTCGGTTGACAAAAATAAATCCAATCATCAATAACCGAACATCGGTTTACTCAAATATTACCGAACACTGTCAAACAAACCGACTGCAACTATGTTGCAGTTACGGAATTCGGTTCTTGATGGCCGAGCTGGAATTTTGGGTAGAAATAGTTTCGAATTTTATAATGATAAAACCAGTTTTGTCAGTTACATTGTTTATTGAACCTCATCCTCAGAATCCTCATCCATTACTAAACGTGCATTTTCCTGTTGTTTTCATGTTCACCTGAAAAAACGACACAGTACACGGGAAAAAATCTTGTAGTAGAAACTACCATTTTACCCGACAACGCCTATCTTTAAAACTACCATGAAATTTCAGTCAAATTTACTACGTTTATGGTGAAACCGTCAACGTTTGTGATATATTTGACAGACCTCATATTGATATCAATCGCACCATGGTTGATCTAATCGCAGGCATGGTAAAATCGCATTTAAAGTCAGCTGAAAATTGTTGGTGTTTGCGCTTAATTTAACCCTCGGAATGGTAGTTTCTACTGCGACTTTTTTTTGCGTGTAGGAATAATTTTGGCAAAACACATATAACGCGCACACGGGAGATAAAATGGCTGACAATTTTTCAGGTCTTGACAGGTCAGCGAAAATAACCGAGTTTTTCGGTAGACGTCGTAGAATTGACTCAAAGAGAAGTATTTGACGTTTAAGAATATTTTCGTGTACCGAACTCTTGAATATCCCTTTTCTACCGTACTGTTCGGTTCATCTTTCATTTTTATCTGTCAAATATATCAGATAGTAACCGAAACTCGGGTTTGGTTTTAAAAAGTCACCTGAAAACAGTATATATAAACGATTTATTCGGTTTCTTGTTGGTAACCGATGTGGTTCGGTAGAAAATTGAACCGAGTTCGGTGTTATTTTCTAAGTGTGTAAACAATGACTTTAAATGTCGATTTCTCTTGAATATTGAATCACTATCCTGAAATAAAGGCAGCATCTGTTAGAAGAATGTTATTTCTACTAAAACAATGAGGTCCGTAGGGTAGTCCGGAACAATCCTGGGTTCTCTTTGTATTAGCGGGTGAAAAGCGTGAAAAGGTTCTCTGACAGTTCGACGAATCTGTCAACATGAAGGTTTCCAGTCATACCATGCCACAAGCACCCTCAACAGGACCCTGAAACAGAACCTGATTGCCAAACGCCGCGCAAGAATGCTGTACGAGTAAGTGCTGATGAAAACAATCTCAAAATTCATCTGATTTTCAGAAATGCTGAAAAAAAAGATGGCATATCAAGTTGATAGCTCTATTGTGCAAACAATGATGAGTGGTTTTAAGCGAAAAGTCTGATAATTCATTCGAAATGCTAAAGCATAATTGGCCGTAGTATTTTCCTTTGAAGTTCCAGGAATTCACAGCCGAAAGAAACCTTAACCGCTTTTCTTATGTACTTATTTTGAAAAAAAGTGTTGCATTTTATGCCGTAAAATACTAAGAGGATCACGCTTTATATACATCGAGACTTTAAAAGAGCTTCGTGAAAATGCAATGGTTTCATTAACAAATTTAAATAGTTCAAAACGGATCGGAGAATTATAGGCTTCTTAACAATACCATATTAGACCGCACTCGTTCTCTAAATTTGTATTACTAACAACTTTACACATAAAATCGTTCTGAGTTAAAAATTACGTCCAAAATGTTCGTATCACAGCGTTAACTTTAATTTAGATATCGATTTCACAGGTTTTTGACAAACCAAGTAATATTATCTAGGGCATCAATATCAATACTCTTTGAATTTAAATACATACATAAACATTGACGTAAACCCAGGATACAGTACGGTCACTGTAACGATTGTAACAGTCATAACTGGCCAGTTGTTACATGTCTGATAATGTCAGCTTAGAAAAAATAAGCATTTGGCGTCAGTTAAAAATCGAAATTGACAACCGGTACTGACAGCTTATACAGTTAAAGCTTCCAAGCTCTGATTGAAAACTATCGTAGAACAAGAAGGCCATCTTGTCATGGCAAAGCAAAATACAATAGAGAACACAATCATTTATGATTAAGTGTTTGCTCATTCTAAAGATCAACTTCCATAACACCTTGAAAAGCCATTCATTTCAATAATTTCATTCTCCTTTCAATACCATCCCTTGTTTGTTGGCAAAATGGTGACATTTTGATTTCAACTACATCCCTTATGGTCTTATTAAAATGGCAGTTATTATGTCGATCAATTCCATTCTTGAGTCACCATCGACTAACTCCATTGCCTATTATCTCGTATTCCTCCGTCATACTGTCAGAGAGGTTCTGTTTTGCCCACCTCGGCCTACTCCACTGCCCTTTTCCGTCAGGGAGCCTTACCGAGGGTTCTTATTATCTCCTCCGCCCTTCCGTCGGAGGGATCCTTTTTTACCCTTCTTACATCAATAGAAGGGTATTAAGATCGCTTGAAAACTCCACTTTTTATCCGAGGCCCACAGGGCCGTGTGTCATATACCATTCGACTCAGCTCGACGAAATGAGCACATGTCTGTGTGTATGTATGTGTGTGTGTATGTGTGTGTATGTGTGTGTGTGCGTTACAAATAATGTCACATCGGTTTCTCAGCCATCTGTGAACCGATTTCAGTTCTGTTGAGGGCAAATGGAAGCTACAACATTCCCATAGAACGCTATTGATTTTTTTTTCATTCGAACATTTCGTTACGAAGATATGAACGAAACAGTACTTGAAGGCTATTATAATAGTAATCAAACAGTTTAGTCTCCGATTACATACTGAGCTATTTGTGTACCGATTTTGGTTTTGTTGGTGCCAAATCAAAGCTAGGATATCTCCAAATAACTGGTCAAATTTCATTATGATTGGATAATCCTTTATGGAGATATGACCAAAACAATACCTGAGAGCACATAATTGTGAGATGACAATATACTCGTTGCAGTGCAAAACCGAACAAGACCAATCACACCAATCGATGCCGATAGTGTTCAAAATTTCATTATGTTAACTTCCCTTTTTATCCTTCTTACATCAATAGAAGGGTATTAAGATCGCTTGAAAACTCGACTTTTTATCCGAGGCCCACAGGGCCGAGTGTCATATACCATTCGACTCAGCTCGACGAACTGAGCACATATCTATGTGTATGTATGTGTGTGTATGTGTGTGTGTGTGTGTGCGTTACAAATAATGTCACATCGGTTTCTCAGCCATCTATGAACCGATTTCAGTTCTGTTGACGGCAAATGGAAGCTACAACATTCTCATAGAACGCTATTGTTTTTTTTTCATTCGGACATTTCGTTACGAAGATATGAACGAAACAGTACTTGAAGGCCTATTATAATAGTAATCAAACAGTTTAGTCTCCGATTACATACTGAGCTATTTGTGTACCGATTTTAGTTTTGTTGGTATTTTTTTTGGTCCCGCCCTTACCCCTACAAAGGTTTGAGCTAGACGATTTTATCTCTAAGATAATTAATTTGGTAACAATTCAAACCAGTTATGCAAAAAAAAAAACGAACTGATTTCATTTACAGATATAAATTTCTTCAAAAGTATCTATTTGCTTCACAGCGACATAATTATGAAAAGCTTTGATGTTAACCACAAAAGTTCGCAAATATTCCCAGCGATCAGGAAATTCTGTTGCAATTCAGATCACAGAATCCAGTAAAAGGACATTATCAAAAGGCAAGCCAATATCCGATCTTGCCCGCTACAGAGTTAGAGGTTCCAACACTAATGGAACCGCCACCTTAGTTTTGGGCTGACCAAGGATATCCTCAATCAGAGAGATCGAGAAAATTTCCAAACCGAAAAAATCCTCGACCGGCATTAGTCAAACTTTTACTTTCAAGCACAAAAGAATTGACGAACAGCCAGACATTCAGCCAGACAACTCGCTACTATTTCATAGTACCATCTAAAGCATCAAAGGCCATTTTTTTTACCGAATTCAAAAAGAAGTCCATCATATCTGTATACCGCCGCGAGGCTCAAACAATTGTAGACTACTTTCTTTATTATTTTTTTTTAAACTAATACAACATTATACAAATTTCCATCATCATCATTGTGACGAACAAAATAGTGAGTATTGTAGTATTGTTAATGTGAAAAAATAAAATTTAAAAATAAAATAGCCAACTCATTATAATCCGTTTGTAAAGAGCTTCGTCAGATACATTCTTCATTTTTACAAAAAAGCAACATAAATGTACAAGAAATGGTCCACACAAAATAATCCGTTTTATAATAGTAAAACATCGTCAGGTACAATCTTCATAAATATTTGAAAAAAAAAAATTTTACGCTTGCTGCTCAAAATACAGTTTTAACGTGTGAAATACATAGTCTTTTAAATTCTGAAAGTGTTGGTGCACGTTTAATGTGTCTTGGCATCGAATTGAAAACATTTATTCCTTTAAAATATAATGAGTTTTGTGAAGCACATGTCAAGAAATTCGGTGTTTTTATTTCATCCGCGTTTCTAGTATTATATCTATGAAAATCACTTCCTCTTTCAATTCGATCACACAAATATCGAGGAAGCAAACCATTAACTACTTTAAAAATGAACACCATAGTTAAATACACAATTCTTTGCTTCACTGATAGCCATTGTAAAGCGTCTAACATAAAAGTCGAGGAAGTGAATCTGTTACATCTTAAAATCAAGCGCATTATTTTATTCTGCAAACGCTGTAACCTCAATATTTGTGTTTGGTTGGCCAAGAATAAAATGGAAGGGCAAAACTCTAAATGAGGGGAGATGATTGATTTGTATAGCTGTATTTTACTGCAAGTAGTTAAATCGTTTTTTAATCGGCATAAAATTCCATACTTCTTGGCAATTTTCTTGATGACATTGTCAATGTGAGCGTTGAACTTTAGCTTGTCATCAATAATCACGCCAAGATATTTAATCTCCCGAACGCGATCAATTACCTCATCATCAATCGTAACTGAGACATTCTCATTTACTCGATTCTGTGAAATTACCATAAATTTAGTTTTGCTTATATTCAATTTCAATTGCTTACATTTCAACCATCTACTTAGAAAACGCAAATCTTCGTTCAAATGGGTAACAGCTTCATTTAAATCTTTAGCTGCAATGAACAACACAGTGTCATTTGCAAACAGATTAATGTCACAAAATCGTAAAACACGTCGCATGTCATTAATATACATAATAAACAAAAGGGGCCCTAATACACTTCCCTGGGGCACACCAAGGTTATTCCCCACGGGACTGGAAACAGAATCATTAAAAACAGTCCTTTGAGTTCTGTCAGACAAATAGCTTTCAAACCATCTGTATGCAGTATTCGAAATTCCAAAGCGCTTTAATGCTTTCAACAACAAGGGCCTAGAAATTGTTTCAAAAGCGCGTTTCAGATCCAAAAAAACAGCAAAAATTGTTTGTTTACTCTCTAAGTTATCTTTCCATTTTGCTAATACTAAATTCAACGCGGTTTCACAAGAATGGCCTTCCCGGTAGCCAGATTGTTCCGGTATCAACAAAGAATTACTATTGAAATATTCCAGCAACTGGCCTTTCACAACAAGTTCTAAAATTTTCTCTAATGTGTGCAGCATGTTGATAGGACGAAACTCTTCGGCTTTAATCGTCCCAGCAACCTTTTGAATCGGAACAACCAACGATTCTTTCCACACTTCAGGCACGTGCCCAGTTTGCAATGATTCATTAATAAGGTCCAGTAAAGCTTGACCACCAATGATATGAAAGCAATCTTGAATAAGTCTAGCATTAACATTATCTACTCCAGCCGATTTTCCTAGTGAAAAGCAAATATTTCTAAGTTCATCTATTGTGATGGGGTGAAAACCTTCATATCTGCAATTACTATTAACTGGCTGCTTTATTTCATCAGGTTCATCAACCAATTCAATAGATTGATTAATCAATGAAACACTATTGACGAAATAATCATTAAACTTAGACGCAATTGCTTGTTCAGACTGTTCTATTGAGCCGTCAAAAGTTATGGATCGCGGTCTGCAATTGCTAGGTTTATATAATGATTTCAAAATTTTCCATAACTCTCTGCTGTTGTTTTGATGTTGATCAATTTTCCTCTGTATATATTCACAACGAGTTTTTTTAATGGATTGTGAATATTTATTCCGCGCGATTGTGTACTTATTCCAATGATTATCACTATTAGATCTACAAAACTGATGCCAAATCAAAGCTATGATATCTCCAAATAACTGGTCAAAATTTCATTATGATTGGATAATCCTTCATGAAGATATGACCAAAACAATACCTGAGAGCACATAATTGTGAGATGACAATATACTCGTTGCAGTGCAAAACCGAACAAGACCAATCACATCAATCGATGCCGCTTGCATTCTATTGTGTCGCATCTGCAGCGTTGTATAGCACATACAGCAGACTAGCCACACTATGTGACTGTATAGAATTAGAGCAGCATCGATTGGCTCGAGTGGTCTGGTTTTGAACTGCAACGAGTATATTCGAAAATTACACAAAGTCTCCATTTACTATTTTCAACGAATATGTACTTATTAAGCATCTTGAATCCATATCGATAATCAAAATTGAAGCTCAGGATTGAAGCTTTGTTAACGCCAAATTAAAGTTATAAAATCTTCAAATAAGTGTTCAAAATTTCATTATGTTAACTTCCCTTTTTACCCTTCTTATTCCTTGTGCAGTTGAAAACCGGAATATAGCAGTCGCGCCAATCGATTTTACTCCAGTTCCATAAGTCCATACAATGGCGCATCTAGTGTGCTGTATAGCGCATCAGATGTGCCATACAGCGCACTAGATGCGCCATTGTTTGAACTTATGGAACTGGAGTAAAATCGATTGGTGCGACTGCTATATTCCGGTTTTCAACTACACCCGGAATACATCAATAGAAGGGTATTAAGATCGCTTGAAAACTCGACTTTTTATCCGAGGCCCACAGGGCCGAGTGTCATATACCATTCGACTCAGCTCGACGAACTGAGCACATGTCTGTGTGTATGCATGTGTGTGTGTGTGTGTGTGTGTGTGTGTGTGTGTGTGTGTGTGTGTGTGTGTGTGTGTGTGTGTGTGTGTGTGTGTGTGCGTTACAAATAATGTCACATCGGTTTCTCAGCCATCTGTGAACCGATTTCAGTTCTGTTGAGGGCAAACGGAAACTACAACATTCCCATAGAACGCTATTGATTTTTTTTTCTCTCGAACATTTCGTTACGAAGATATGAACGAAACAGTACTTGAAGGCCTATTATAATAGTTATCAAACAGTTTAGTCTTCGATTACATACTGAGCTATTTGTGTACCGATTTTAGTTTTGTTAGTGCCAAATCAATGCTATGATATCTCCAAATAATTGTTCAAAATTTCATTATGATTGGATAATCCTTAACCGAGATATGACCAAAACAATACCTGAGAGCACATAATTGTGAGATGACAATATACTCGTTGCAGTGCAAAACCGAACAAGACCAATCACACCAATCGATGCCGCTTGCATTCTATTGTGTTGCATCTGGAGCGTTGTATAGCACATACAGCGGACTAGCCACACTATGTGACTGTATAGAATTAGAGCAGCATCGATTGGCTCGAGTGGTCTGGTTTTGAACTGCAACGAGTATATTCGAAAATTACACAAAGTCTCCATTTACTATTTTCAACGAATATGTACTTATTAAGCATCTTGAATCCATATCGATAATTGACGCTTAGGATTGTCTAATAATTTATTCGATGGGCTGATTATATGAAATTTCTAATATTTATGTAATTTCCCGTTTTATATAACTAACATAAACAGGCTGTTAAAGACTATTAATGGCAATATATTAATCACTTCGATGAACAATACGTTCAGGATTGACAAATAGTTAATTTTATAAACTGAATGTATGACATATCGAATGTTCCGGGATCTTCCTGGGATTTCGAATGAAAATATCTATCCAGTACATTATTGGCCACATTTGAGTTCGTTATTCTGGTGAAGTGTAAGAAGGGTTCAGTCTCAACATCGGTGGATTAATGCGGGTTTTTTTTATTTCATTTGGCCTACTCCACTGCCCATATCCGTCAGGGAGCCTACCGAAGTAAATATTACTTCTCCATCCTTCCATCGAAGATTTTTTTCGTATACTCGTTTATCCTTGTGCACTTTCACAAGTGAGTAGCGTTGTTAATCAAACAAAATTGTACCTACCAACTGTGCCATTGTCGTGACCTGACCGTCGTTTTCAGCTTCGATAATGTTGCTTCACCTTTGCTGCCGCTGCTACTGGTCCGTTGCTGTCAAAGTTCGTTACAAGAATGAACTGAATTAGCACAGCTAGCTGGTTTTTATAGCCAACGCCATCCCATGTCAATGCGTTACGTTGGTTTTGTTTATTCTTACGAAGTGGAGAGAATTTTGCAAAGCATACTACAAGTTTTATTTCCTTTCACGCTAAGTTGATTATACTCAAATCGAATGATAATTTTATCCAATCGAAAGGTAAATTATTACCAACAATCAATATGCAACTAGCGATTTGAAATTGTTTTACTGTTGTAGAGCCCCTTGGTCCGAATTACACCTTGAAGCCAGCACCTTGCTATACATATTTGCGCCTTTGTTTTGATTTGCGCCTTTGTTTTGATTGGCTGTGTTATTTTGACAGAATATTTGAGAGTGTGTTCGTGTGAGTTCATTATTAGCGGTGCATTATTAAGCTTGGGACCGAGCTTGGGACCGATGTGCTAGTACTGACTGAGCCAAGAAAAAATCGTTTTTGTATGGGACCTACTGGTCTTAGAGTTAGTCTATGTTATTACTCTTAAAATCCTTCAAAGCATCTTAACAATTCCTTCACACAAACTCTGTATACTACAGACGTTTCAGCCTGTTTTATGAAAATGGGTAAAAGTTACTCAATTGTGGGTAAATCTGAATGAGCGTGTAAGCTGTTTTATCTTGACAGGGATTTGTTGATTTCTAATAGCAATGACATTTATATACACGCTAAGACCAGAGTACCGAAAATTCGGTAAAAAATACCGATAACCGCACAAAAGTGCACATACTGAAATTATCGGTAAACATGGATTACTTAAATTTCGGTACTGTTGGTGACAAGCGAAAAACGTTAATAATTAACTATTTGCAATCGTTTATTTTTACCGAAAATTAAGTTTTCTTCTGTTTTGAGTTTTTGGAATGCTATAATAAAAATGTTTAAAGCAAGGTTGTAAGATCTATTTTTTTCGGATTTATTCCCCACTAAACGGATCAGAAAAATGTGAACAAACTTTAATTAGGTATTTTATTTCCAAGTATTTTTATTCAAACTAGACATGGCTGCTTGCTAAATACACATAATACTCTCCCTGTTTTGGTGCAGTTGCCAGACAAATAATGTAAGGGTATTCGCCTGGTGGTAGAGCATTGGATCAACCTTCGACAGCCTGAAATATATAGATTAAATTAGTATGTGTATATGAATCAAGTGCAATTCATTTCAATTGTAGAGATTCGTCGAATGATTTACATACAAATTGAATAATTAACTTACCTTCCAGTTTTTTCCTTGTATCCGCATCGATTAATCATGTCAATTTCTCCATATTTCCAGTGATTTACAATTGAATGATAAAAAAATATATTTCATTGGAATGAGGTAAATATTTCAATTCTGTAGAAATTTGCGAAGCCGTTTCTTCGCCTGTAAACAAACTTTCCAATCGCCAATTTTTCACGAATTACAGCTCAGTTCCTCTATAGAATTTTGCTGTTAGTGTCCTGAATTGAACTATAGCCCGCAACTATTGGCTAGCAATCGACTATGGGAATGTTTATTTACAAGCACAAAACCATTCGCCTTTACAAATTTCTCCGGAATTTTCATGATCCGCTTATGGTAAATATTTCTACTCACCCTTCGGGTTGGCTGCCACAAATCTCAGTCTCTACAGCTGGTTTCTTTCTTTATTTTAATTCATCAAAATTCGAAACTATTTAACCTGAAGGTGAGGAGGCGGTACAATTGCAATAAGTCATAAACTTCGCAATGGCGGTAGTGTTGATTCTCAGATGCAGCGCAGTGATAAAATTTTAAACCAAATTTAAGTAAAAAAAATACGTAAACATTTGAAAATCCACTTTACTTAATAAATAAGTAAAATTTAACGAAATCGGTCGTTAAATTTTACCGAAATTTTAGGTTTTACTACCAAAACCTAATTTTCGGTAAAATTAAAACGTAATTTTCGGTAATCTTATCTTAGCGTGTACGGTCCGGCCCAACTGGCAGCTTGCATGTGTTAGAAGAAAAAATATTGTTAACATTGCTGAGCAAGCGAGTGGTGACGTCACAGTACCTTAACATTTCTAGAACGTGTATAGATTTAATTGAAATGATTAATTTAAAACGTTTGTTGAACTTATTGTTGAATGAAACAGACACACAAGCATCTCGAAGCTTAATCCTTTACTTCCCTGAAAGATTCTCAATGTTTTCAAATGCAAAAATACGTTCTTTTCATGTTGAACTAAAGTAAATCCATACTCTGCTCCACCCTGTTCTATGTAGTTTTAGGAATTTTTCGAACTTGTCAATCGTTGCACATTCCATGCTTTTTTCTAAGAGGTGTGCAACAGTTGGCGAGTTTTTAGACTGTGTAACAATTGGTCCAGGCTTAGAAATCTATTAACTAACGTCGAACACAAAGTGAAGGGCTGGCGTAATAAAACCTCTCATTTGGCTTTTCGAAGGTTAAAAACATTTTCTTGTTAATTCAAGGTTCAAAGAAAAACTTTAATTATATATATGTAATGAAAATTGATTTCTTCTTGATAACTACCTTACTACTATCAATGATAGTTTGTTTTTCGTAAACCATTGCCGTGAACGATTAGGAGGTGTTTAGAATTCAAACCTATAAAGAAAATATGTATTAAGTATATATATGTATGTCCTTAAATTAAACCAGTACCAAACAACAGACATTAAACAAGACCAACTTTACATTAATCATAGCGGCATCTTTGTTCGTAGATCGGTTCGATGTTCAACGACTTTGTGTGCAGTGTGAATTTGCATCTAACTGGTTACATGTTTGATTTTCTTGTCATTTTTTCTTAGAACTGCGCTTCGTTCTTTTTGAAACTCCTTTTCAGAATTGTTTTCCTTTCTCCTTTGGTTTTTAGTTTTCGCTATTTTATGTTTGTGAATTTTTTTTCCTCCAAACGTTTCTTCATGTGTCTTACTCGAATATTTATTCTTTTGTTAGCATATGTTTGAATGACCTTGTCAGGTATCCCTGGAAATTGCTTTTTCAACATTGCAATTGATCGTTTTTCAACGTCCTTTGTATTCCGAAATCCAACTTCCCCAGTAATTGGCTCATTTTTGTTGGGGATATGATTAAAAAATGCGTCCATTTGATTATATATGTTGCTCCATGCATCGGATGGCTGAACAAGTCCTCCGAAGGAAAGGTCTTGAACATATTTTTCCGAGCATAGACCATTTTCCGACTCGTTTTGCAGTTCTTGAGTGTGATTACCTTAATCCGGGAAATTTGTCTTGAGTCCTCGAGCTATAAATCCAGCTACATATTCTGCGCCATCAGCTTCCTCCAAAGTTCGTTCAGTATGAACAAACTGCCACGGCTCGAGTTCCTCATCGTTGTCACCGTAGTCTTCGATGCTGTTCAAAGAATTTCGTGCTTCATTACTGCAGTCCTTTTTTTTCCTTAACATTTTCGCCATGATGTAATCTTCATCAATATGATTATTTTGCGTGTTCTGATTTCGTTTAAGTTGATTTATGTTTTTACCCAGAAAAACCAATCGCAAGCGATCCAGAGCCTGTAATGGCGTAGGATGATCATGTGTACCACCGTTTAATCTGAGAATTGCAAATAGATTTTCGATGAAATCCTGATTCACTTTATTGGTCATAATGAAGACAACATCGAATTGCATATGCATCATAATCAGCAACTTTTTCACAGACGTTATGGACACCAAAATCGCCTTCTGGAAAGTCTTAAGAAGAAGAACAAATTAAATAAGTATTTAATTTCGATATGTGGAATTTAGTTGAATAAATCAACAGATGGAATTTATCATTTAAGCTAGTTAGATTAAACATTTTTCAATTCGAGTTTTAAGCTTTTCATTACCTGTAAGTGTGTGGCTTTCGGTAAGCACTGGCGTTGCAACGTTCTCATTACTCGCATCAATTCTGCCATATCATCGAGAATACGGTTTTGGTTTTCTAAATCCATCCCATAACATTTTTTGCTAGGCACATTTAGTTTGATTTGATAAGAATTCATTACATCGAACCAAAGGTTGACTTTTTCGATGATTTCGGCCAGTAGCCTCTTCATATTCTCCGAAATGGCGTCGCAAATTCACAGCCGTTGTATGACTTAACAGTTCCGCAGCAAGTCTGACGTTCTGCCTCTCAGCCCCAATTACTTTAATGTTTTACCGATGCTTTAAACATGGCGTTCAATTCCACGTTTCTGAATTGTGGTTGCTCTCTTGAAAGTGGTTTTTGTAAAGTTGACGCTTTTTCGACCAACAACTCCAAGAATGTTTTTGTGACGAGTTTGCCTGTTAAAAAAGAAAAAATGTTGGTTCTATAAAATCCCACTATTATGCGCAGCATTTTATTGCGATTTTATCTAAATTTATATTATTTTTTTCTCTTCCGTGAAATACCATAAGTTTGCACAATTTGGTATTTTTGTTAAATTGTAGTGTTGTGATGTTTTCTTAATTTATATTATTTGCATACACTATAGTCAATAATATAAAACTCAATATTTATCTCAATTCAAGTCAGTGATCTATACCTAAATATACATCTTAATATACAGCTTTCGACAAAATGCACGGAAATAGGCTCAGTGCAGGACTATATCGGTCTACGGTGTATGCAATAACAAATTATTTTTGAATTGTTGTTAACTGTGCATTATTGCGCAGAATTAGGCCACTTTACGGTATAAGAAAATAATATTTGTTTATTACTATATATATACCTTTGTAATAAAATCCGTGATCAAGGAGCCAATTTCGTACCAGCTTAAGAAGATGAGGAACGTCCGGGAAAAAGTATACGTCGTCACTTGTTACTGGATGCTTCATATGTGTTATTTCTTTCTCGCAGTCTATTCCTATATCCTTCCACACGGTAAGGTTGCCATCACCACAATCGTGAACGTTTCCTACTACTTGGAATCCAATTGTATGCAAACGTGTGATAATTTCGTTCAGTATGGGGATTAAAATTTGCTGGTCAAAACCAACGAAAATTGGTTGCTTCCAAGTTGCAAAAAGTCCACGCGCAGAAATTACCTGCATCTCTTTGTGGGGTCCAACCATAGACTAACTCTAAGACCAGTAGGTCCCATACAAAAACGATTTTTTTCTTGGCTCAGTCAGTACTAGCACATCGGTCCCAAGCTCGGTCCCATGCTTAATAATGCGCCCCTTATAATGAACTCACACGAACACGCTCTCAAATATTCTGTCAAAATAACACAGCAAATCAAAACAAAGGCGCAAATATGTACAGCAAGGTGCTGACTTCAAGGTGTATTTCGGACCAAGGGGTTCTACAACAGTGAACCAATTTCAAATCGCTAGTTGCATATTGATTGTTGGTCCAACCATGGACCCAAAAGGGAAGGACGTAGTTGTGTCGAAGAAACATTCAAAAAATTCTGGATCACTCTCGTACTAGAGAACCGGCTTCTAGTCACAGGCCTGAAGCGGCTGTCATCCACGAACAACAATCGTGAAGCTGAAAACTTGGTGCTGCGTGTGGTGCTAATTTGACAGTTCGATTTTATTGAAGGCTTTATGCAGCAAACACAATATTCGCGGCAGAAGTTGCCGTGTTTTGTCGTTGATTTGATTCGAGAAAAAAAATTCCGTGTTGTATTCTTTCATTGTTTATGAGCCAGGTATTGTAATGTTTGATCCTAATTACTGTTTCCAATAGTTTGGTAGAAGAAATATTGTAGAACAATATAATCCATTGTGCATTTAACTTAAAATGTTCAAATCAACACTAGCGCCACACCAAAAGTGGCCGGCTTCAAGAACTAACGGTCTCTGCTTCTAGTACTGTTAAAGTGCCGTGTATACTAGAATATTTTTGATATTGCGTAGACGTGTTTTACGGTGCATGGGAGTTATTATGTCAGCTGATTTTGTTTACAAACATCTACACGGTTACTGGCAAAAACCCATTAATGGGTACTATAGTACTCACTTTCGCTATAATCGCCACTCCTCATTTAATGGGTAAACGTGAATTACCCATTAATGAGTACGGGCCACTTCCGTCAAAAAATGGGTAATTTTTTACCCATCAGGGTAAAATATTTTTTTTACAAAATGGGTAAAAAAACACCCATTTTTGAATCATGAATAGATAAATTGATAATGAAATCGTGTGCTTTCGAAAAATTATCCGTTGGAAATAAAAATAGTCGTACACTCAACCAAATAATCTTAAGAATTTTATAAGGTTGAACTTATGAACGATCCTATGGAATTTCATAAGGCATCCATTTCATATGAATGGATTTTGTTTCACATGACGTTGTTCTTGTACGCTTTTAAGCATTCCTGATTACAAGCGTTGATATATACTAGTGGGCAAGTCACTGGCACTGGCAGTTTCTTTCAAAGCTCTTCCATTTTTCAAACAATCTGAAAATGGCGGTTTTGGAAATTGATTATTTTAAATTTATTTATTCATATAATCAGGAATCTTTTACATACCAACTGGATCAACTATCCACTTTTACTCAGCTTATTTGTTTAATTGCCTTTGTTGGCAAATTTCGGACCGGATTTATTTGATTCAAGACTTAACTGAATCGCAACGCACAAACGACTGAAGAGAGTTAAATAATTTTCATAACTATTTTTCACCCATTTTTTTCCTGCTAATAAGTTCTCACCGATGGGTATTTTTTCACCCATTTTAGCAAATCAAATTACACCCATTGTTTGACATTTACGTGTGGTGTTGAAAAATGCGTATTTTTTCACCCATTAATGGGTTTTAGCCAGTAACCGTGTACGGAAATGGAACCATTGCATCGATCTCTCAATTCGGAGGAACCAGAACCGAAGTTAGCCGGGATTATCATCTTTAATACCGCGGATGGTACTTTCACACAGGTCAGTGAGAAGGAAACAAAGGGTGCCTATTATTCTTTGGAGAAAAAGACTTGCGACTCGAATGCAGTCACTACAACAATGTTCTTGGCTCTGTACTGCAAGACAAAAGGTATAGTATGAAACTAATAGCGAATTCGTTTTTGATCCAGTTTCACGCTGAATTGACTATCAAAATTGTGTGTTAAACGTCAATGTGTACGGTTCTATTTGTAACTCGTATCGGATTGAGGTTTGCAAATCGTTCGGAAATCGTAGGTTGGAACTAGTTCCAACCTAGGTTCATAAGCGAATTCGCTATAAGTATGCCTTTCCTCTTCTTCATTATGCTAATGCCTTTATTTTCATTCATAGGGTGATTTAATTTCAAAGAAGGATCGATCTCATCATCACATCGTTTTAATACAAACAAATGGAGGTAAGTTTTGAAAAAAATTCTTGCGATTATCAACCCAACTGTATGACGGCGTTAGATATTTTACTACATGAATGCCAAAGTTTTAATTTAACTAATCATCACATTTTTTTGCAGCGCTGTCACAAACGATACCAAATGGCAGTGGATGTCCGAGGATGCTCAGGTGCATTTGGGTGGTATGATGAATGTGTTCCGGCGTGGATCTTTCGTGATGGAAAATATTAGCGATCGTACGACACCGAGTGCTAGGACTGCAAATAAACATTTAATGAGCAAAGACTGATGCCACGGTGGACGATAGGGTGATGATAGGGGTACCTGTACGAAGCTGGATCCTAGATTTGCAAAAAATAAATCATAAGAAGATGCATAGAGATACAACGTATTTTAAGCTAATTCGATCTTTAACCGGGTTCCATATTCTTTTCTATTCTAAATTTATTAAAAAAGGATTAAGACATTGACTAGTAATATTTCCTAGTTTCTTGGTTTGAATCTTCATCCCGTTAACCTTCATCCAATTTCACCTATGGATTAGCTTCTCTTTCCACAACTCATTTTTCACGTTCAGAGTTCGAATGCATCGGTTTGTCGCGTTGCTGTAATTAGAGAATGTATTAACGAACCTTAACGCAGTTGTCTAAGCCACCCATTTATATAATTCTCGGGGCTTTTTTCACTAGGGCGAATCTAACATTGAGAGATTCTCTCCGGTCTCGCTCTCTTCCATTTATTACACCCCGTTATACAACTTTCGAGGGATCCTTTAATACAGATCTAAACACAATAGTGCTGGCTAGCATACACTACAAATAGTAGAATGAAAAACGTGAAGGTGATTGGAATATGAATGAAAGAGAAAGTAATCAAATAGTCAGCCTTATTCTGCGTGGCGTGTGAGTCGAGACGACTCGCTCTCACATACGAGGTGACAATTGTCGCCTCGTGTGAGGTGACTCTCCATTTGATTTGCACGGAGCGTCAGCTCACCCGAGGCGACAATTGTCACCTCGCATGTGAGAGCGAGTCGTGTCGACTCACCCGCCACGCAGAATAAGGCTGAGTATCTCTCAATGTTAGATTCGCCCTAATGAATAAAAAAAACCCTAGAATTAGCCATAAACCAAACAAATAATTGACGAGAACGCGCGTTTCCTATTTTCCGGCTGCTTCCGCCAATTAGCTTATTCGCAGAAAAATTCCGACTCTGGACCTGAACAATAGTCGACACATTTGTCCATACTGGTCCATTGGGTGTTAGGTTAAGCTGTCCGTTGTTATTCACTATATATATGTTCGATGTTCAGTGTCTTTTCTTTTGTCTTTTTATTCAACAATCCCTATTTGCGTGTTATTGGCAACAACATTCCTATAACAAAACCGATAGTCGATACAGCCACAATGAAACCCATGATAAACGATGGCGAAGGTGACGATTGTCGATGCTGCCGACGATGATGATGATGTTGTTCTTGTTGTCTCAATTTGTTGCTGTTGGTTCAGCTGGAAGTTTAGCGATGGTGTTCTACTATCGGCCAGCGCCAAAATCATTCCACGCATCATGGAACCGCCGGGGGTCACTGGGCTACCACTGAATTGTGTCGAGAGAGCAGATTTGCCCAGTTTGGTTCGACTGCTGAACATCGCATTGGTAATGATCACTACCAGAGAAAACAGTTTCAATGGAATATTGCTGAAATATTACATTTTCAAGACTATTTTAAATCGGTTTGAAAAATTTGGTGGCAGCACTTACCAAACGGACACTTTCGGTGTGGGTTTGTTTGCACAAAGGATGAACAGAGGAAACTTTATCACCCAGTCGGTGACGTATTTCACATGAACATACCCGCTTGGTCTCAAGATGCTCCGATAACCAATCGATTGGTTCTTTCCGTAGCAGCACGCCTGTTCAATCCTCTCCTTTAATTGTATTAAGATCCAAACTTTTCATGCAGGAATAATTCCAATTATTGTGGATGGAAAAAGTTATATGGGACACTACCTCGCGATTTTAGACTTTGTTGACTTTGTTTTGACAAGAAAACAGTGTTGCCGAAATTGAAGAAAAGACAGTGATTTTTTCTAGTACTGCTCTGATAATGATATTCTAGTATACATGGAACTTTATACACTGAAAATTTTGACCAGGTGCGTCATGAATAAATCGTCTGTCCGATGTCCGTAATTAGTTCGTGGTCCAACTATATCATCGTTCCGTTTGTCACGTTCAACAGTTTCACTCACAGACATCTCATCGTATCCGAGGATAACGACTCGTTCTCGACGCTCCATCTGTCGACCTGCCATCTCAAGAATCTGCAGGACATCATCGAGTATTCCTTTTCTCATGTCAATGCTTGAAGCCCATTCACGAAGACTTCGAAGACATGGCAAAGGTATTTTCATATCTTTTCGCACTATCTCTTTCGCTGGTTGACTATGATATCTGGAAAATATGTTATGCAACAATAGTACAAAAGTGATCAATTTGAGTAAGGTCTAAGTCTCGCTACCTCTTTGCTTTTTGCGTAACAGTCACTTACCTCAAAGAAAATGCTTTACAGATCTCTTGTGGCGTCCATACCACTTTCTTTTTCAAACCTAACATTAAGTTTGTTTGATTCAATGAAAAGATATTCAGGAATGATGATCGGATTCGATTCTGAATCACACATTCTGGAACGTCCTGCATTTCGTGGCAAGCTTTTCGCAGTGTTACGTTGCTGTTTGTTAAATGTTTGATACATTTATCGTTCTGTCGTATCGTGGCATTCAGTCCTTTGATTTGGGAATCTCGTCCTCTGAGCTATAAAGAAAATAAACTATTCTGAGCTACATAGGGAGACGTATCTTATTTCCGGCATTTTGATTCACTTCACCATGGGTTTTTTTTTCTCAAACCTATCGGGCACAAAATTACCAACAAGATTCTTTGTATAAAAGTGCTAAGTGCTAAACAGAAAGTGCCAAGACTAATTAGTCAACAACAAAAAACCATGACGAAGAGAATCATGTCGCACTGTGTGCTCAATTTAATATATATAAAAGTTATAGTGCATTATTATACCTGCATTCGTAGATTTTTGATTGTTTGACGTTGGTGCGCGATTATGGAGTGCAGTCGTTTTTTTTTTTTTTTTTTAATCATTTATTTATACAGGCTCAATCGAATCAACTTTACAGAGCCAAGTTTTCATATTTGTATGCATCATGTATCTTAAATCTAAAGTTAGGGGGATAGAGCCGATTACTCGCGGTTACTCGAGGTTAATAGGAATTACAATTTAACGGATAGGGAGATGGGCGGGAATTTAAATTATGGTTTACATAAAACTTCAAAAAACTTAAAACTATACAACTTTTGGTTTTCTTTTTATTCGAACATTTTTGAAGGAGAAAAAAAAACACACAAACACAGAAAAAAAAACTTAAACTAAACATACATGTTAAACTAACTACAATCTAAGGCTAATGTTAGTCAAAAACACATAAATGAGTTTCATAAACTCCAGATCACGTACAGCCAAAATATCTCGAACCGGTACATTGGGTTGTCTACCTCGAGCCCTAAGGGAATCATAAAGCTCAGATCTGACTCCACGATGCTCAGCACATGACCAAACAATGTGATCTGCGTCCTGGTAACCTTGCCCACATTCACAGAGATTGCTGTCGCTCAGTCCAACACGGAATAAATGAGCGTTCAAAGAATGGACATGAGGCGAGACATGACACGAATGAAGTCTCGTCCCACATCCATCCCCTCAAACCAAGATTTCTTCGACACCTTTGGGATGATAGAATATTGCCATCGCCCCAAATCTCCTTTACTCCATTTATACTGCCAGCTGACGAGTGACTGTTGACGAAAAATAGTAAAAAATTCATTAAAGGCGATTTGTCGATCATAAAAATCGCCTTCTATATCGCCCACCTTTGCAAGCGAGTCCGCTTTCTCATTGCCCGGAATTGAACAATGAGAAGGGACCCATACAAAGGTGATGATAAAATAACGCGAAGATAAAGCACTTAGAAGCTCCTGTATTTTCATGAGAAAATACGAGGAGTGCTTTACCGGCCTCAAGGAGCGAATAGCCTCTATAGAACTGAGACTATCCGTGAAAATGAAGTACTGATCCGGTGTTAGTGAGGCAACAATTTCTAGCGTAAAGTGTATTGCCGCTAATTCAGCGACATATACGGAACAAGGAGCTTGAAGTTTACGGTTGGCGCTATAAATTTCATTAAATATTCCAAAGCCTGCTGACTCCTCTATCAATGATCCGTCAGTGAAGAACGATTTAGTGGAATCAACTTGGCCAAACTTTGCAGCAAATATCACAGGAGCAATCATAGGACGATGATGCTCTGGGATTCCACGAAGCTCCTGCTTCATGGATAAATCAAAATGTACCGAATTGTCGAAATCGGAGAAGCAAACACGATTGGAAATGTTCGGCGAAGGGCTGACATCCGGTGTTATGTACAAATGGTACAAAGTCATGAAGCGCGTTTGAGGATTCAACTCAAGAAGCTTCTCAAAATTTTCGATCACCTGGGGGTTCATAACTTCACACCTGGTGAGGAGCCGGAGAGATAACTCTGAAAACCGATCCGAGAGTGGCAACATGCCAGCCAGCACTTCTAGACTCATGGTGTGAGTCGAGTGCATGCAACCTAACGCGATACGAAGAAACCGATACGTTCCAGTTTAATGAAGTGCGACCGAGCCGCTGACTGAAAACAAAAACTACCGTATTCCATAACCGACAAAATCGTTGTCCGGTACAACGTTAGAAAATCTTGCGGATGCGCTCCCCACCAGGTCCCGGTAATTGTGCAGAGAAAGTTGATCCTTGGCTGGCACTTTCGTTTCACATACTCAATATGGGATCTCCAGGTGCACTTTGAATCGAACCAGACCCCAAGATATTTAAATGACATAGAATGAGTTATCGGCTACCCCCAATTTGAAGCGTCGGATGTGCAGGGTTATGCTTCCTTGAAAAAACTACCAACTCAGTTTTCTCCGTAGAGAATTCCATACCTAGCTCTAGAGCCCAAGTAGACAAATTGTCCAAGGTATCCTGTAAGGGTCCTTGCAGATCGACCCCATTGGGTCCCGTGACAGACACTACGCCGTCATCTGCAAGTTGTCTCAACGTACAGTTGTCACTTAGACAACTGTCAATGTCTTTGACATAAAAGTTATACAAAAGAGGGCTTAAACATGATCCCTGGGGGAGACCCATGTAGCTAAATCGGGAAGCTGTAGAGGTTCCATGAGAGAAGCTCATATGTTTCTCTGACAGCAAATTGTACAAAAAATTATTCATTAATGGTGAAAAGCCACAAGCGTGGAGTTTATCTGAAAGAACTTCAACAGATACTGAATCGAAAGCCCCCTTTATATCCAAGAATACAGAAGCCATTTGCTCTTTTTAAGCAAAAGCTAACTGAATATCTGTGGAAAGCAACGCGAGACAGTCGTTCGTCCCCTTACCCCTACGGAAACCATATTGAGTATCTGAAAGCAGGTTATTCGTCTCAACCCATTTGTCCAGACGGAAAAGGATCATTTTCTCCAACAACTTTCGAATACAAGATAACATCGCGATGGGTCGATAGGAGTTGTGGTCGGACGCGGGCTTACCAGGTTTTTGAATGGCAATAACTCTCACCCGTCTCCAATCATCCGGTACAATGTTGAGTTCCAGAAACTGATTAAACAAGTTCAACATGCGCCTCTTCGCGACGTCTGGGAGGTTCTTAAGCAAGTTGAACTTGATCCTATCAGCCCCTGGAGCCGTATTGCCACACGAAAGGAGTGCGGGAGAGAACTCTACCATTGAAAAGGGTTGGCTGATCTCATCTATCGAATTCGTGTTTTCGCGAGGAATCATCCGTGCCGGCACCGAATCTGGACACACTTTTCGCGCGAATTTGAGGATCCATTGGTCCGAGTACTCTTCACTCTCGTTGTTCGTAGTTCGGTTACGCAACCTTCGCGCCGTGTTCCAAAGAGTACTCATGGACGCTTCGCGCGATAGCCCGTTCACAAATTTTCGCCAGTATCCGCGTTTCTTGGCCTTGATGAGGCTCTTAAGTTCGCGTTCGAGAGCCGTGTATACTTCGAAGTGCTCAGGTGTTCCACGTCTATGGAAAACTTTAAACGCGTCGGACTTTTTACGGTAAACCTCGGTGCATTGCTGATCCCACCATGGAGAAGGAGGTTTCCGGTGAAATGACGTTCCTGGAACTGGTCAAGTTTGAGCTTGAAGCGCGCTGTCTAAGATCAGGTTGGAGAGGAAGTTATACTCTTCCAGCGGTGAAAGCCTTTCTACCGTCGTTACGGATTCATCTACTGCTGTCCTAAACTTTGTCCAATCGATGTGACGGGTAAGATCATACGTGACGTTGACAGATTTCGACGGTTTGAACCCGGTGGCAACCGAAATTTTTATGGGCAAGTGATCACTACCGTGGGGATCTTGAATCACATTCCATGTGCAATCCAACGATAATGAATTCGAACAAAGTGTGAGGTCTAATCTACTGCCAACTGAGGATGTACCAGCCAAACGTGTTACTTCTCCATTGTTAAGTACTGTCATATTGAAGTTGTCACAGAGGTCATATATCAAGGAAGATCGGTTGTCATCGTACAGTTCTCCCCAGCCTGTACCGTGAGAGTTAAAATCTCCCATGACCTACCGTGGAGAAGGAAGGACCGAACAAATATCTGAGAGTTGTTTTCGGTTTATCGAGGCTCTAGGAGGAATATATACAGAAGCAATGCAAAGGCTTTTATTTTTAATAACAGCCTGACATGCGACAACTTCAATACCTGGAGTTTGAGGAAAATTCACTCTATAGAAGGAGTAGCACTTTTTGATCCCCAAAAGTACTCCTCCTCCACGTGAATCCTCACGATCAAGACGAATTATATTGAAATCGTGAAAATGAAGATCGATTTCGGAAGAGAGCCATGTTTCACAAAGAGCGAATGCATCACAACCGGTAGTGTGAGCCAAAAATTTAAATGATTCCAATTTAGGAATCAAACTTCGACAATTCCACTGTAGAACAGTGATCAAATCCCCGACCTCATTTGGAAAATTATCCATCGAAGGAAATGATTGCTGCAAGGAGGGGCAACTTGATTGTCAATTGCTTCAAAAACGTTTTCACTGTGGGAAGCATTGCCAGAACAATGCTTTTAAGAGGGTCAGAAATTTCGAGGAACTTGAAAATACTTTCAACAATATCATCAAATGAGAACAGTCCTGATGGAGAAGGAACTTCTGTTCTTAAAATCGGGGTGCTAGGGGTTTTTGATGTCCCCGGAAGAGATGGAAAGTCCTGGGAGTAGTTACTACTGCGGAAACCAGGGGGACTAGGATTTTCCCTTTTTCCACCTTTTTTTAAAATTGGCAAGCTGGTTTTGGGCTCCGGCTCAGCAACTTTCCGTGGGCGAACGCGTCTTCGCTTTCGTGAAGTGCCTTCCGGAAAGCTGAATGATGTTCCCTCTTCAACCAAGTCAAAATCAGACTCGTCATCTGACAGAGGAGCAAAGGGATTCGTATTCACATTGGGTGATGGTGAGGCTTTTTTCACCATTTCGGCGAAAGATTGCCTGGAACGCTGTTTTAGCGAGCGTTCTAATTTTTCCCCGCGTTGCTTGTACGCCGGGCATGACGAGAGAGCATGAGGAGCATGAGTCTGCGCAGGCTCCATCCTCGTGTTTCTCCCCGCAATTTGAGCAGCGTGCCTTATTGCCGCAGTGGGAGGTCGTATGTCCCATCTGCTGGCATTTTTGGCAGATCATTACCCGAGGTACAAACAATCGCACTGGTAGTCGAAGTTTTCCCAACTCGACGTATTGAGGGAGGGCTGAACCAGAGAAGGTCACGCGAAACGAATCTGACGGAGTGAACTTCTTTTCACCCTTAGTGATCGATACTGTGCCTAATTTTCTCACATCCAGTATCTTCACTGGAGAAAGCAGGGGGTTCTTAAATCGACCAACCCCCTGCTTCATCAGGATCTCAGGGGTCAAAGTCGCTTCGGTGACCACACCTTCTATCTCAATACCTCGAGCTGGGATATACACTCTATACTCGAGGGTAAAGAACTGTGAGACAGCAATCTCGTTAGCCTGTTTTAGGTTGGACACAACGACCCGAAGTTTATTGGGTCTTATCTTAATAATTTCAGTCTCGGCCGAGAATCGTTTCGTCAGATCATTAGAAATCTGATAAACGTTTAGAGGTTTCGTTTTGGGCTGAAAATAGACAACCCATGGACCAGCTGAATCCGGTGGATAGGCTCGTGACCGGCTAAATTTATGGGACACCTCATTATTTGGCGTCAAGGATGAATCATCTTCCGACAATTCATCCATGTCGCACCCGTGGGAGCTTAAGACGCTCAACCACTGAGGCAATTACAACAACACAATATACAATTCAATACAAAACAATACAACAATAATAGGCTTAACTCAACACGCAAAATGGAATTAAAATCTATTCAGGAGAGAAGGAAACTTTACAGAGCCAAGTTTTCATATTTGTATGCATCATGTATCTTAAATCTAAAGTTAGGGGGATAGAGCCGATTACTCGCGGTTACTCGAGGTTAATAGGAATTACAATTTAACGGATAGGGAGATGGGCGGGAATTTAAATTATGGTTTACATAAAACTTCAAAAAACTTAAAACTATACAACTTTTGGTTTTCTTTTTATTCGAACATTTTTGAAGGAGAAAAAAAAACACACAAACACAGAAAAAAAAAACTTAAACTAAACATACATGTTAAACTAACTACAATCTAAGGCTAATGTTAGTCAAAAACACATAAATGAGTTTCATAAACTCCAGATCACGTACAGCCAAAATATCTCGAACCGGTACATTGGGTTGTCTACCTCGAGCCCTAAGGGAATCATAAAGCTCAGATCTGACTCCACGATGCTCAGCACATGACCAAACAATGTGATCTGCGTCCTGGTAACCTTGCCCACATTCACAGAGATTGCTGTCGCTCAGTCCAACACGGAATAAATGAGCGTTCAAAGAATGGACATGAGGCGAGACATGACACGAATGAAGTCTCGTCCCACATCCATCCCCTCAAACCAAGATTTCTTCGACACCTTTGGGATGATAGAATATTGCCATCGCCCCAAATCTCCTTTACTCCATTTATACTGCCAGCTGACGAGTGACTGTTGACGAAAAATAGTAAAAAATTCATTAAAGGCGATTTGTCGATCATAAAAATCGCCTTCTATATCGCCCACCTTTGCAAGCGAGTCCGCTTTCTCATTGCCCGGAATTGAACAATGAGAAGGGACCCATACAAAGGTGATGATAAAATAACGCGAAGATAAAGCACTTAGAAGCTCCTGTATTTTCATGAGAAAATACGAGGAGTGCTTTACCGGCCTCAAGGAGCGAATAGCCTCTATAGAACTGAGACTATCCGTGAAAATGAAGTACTGATCCGGTGTTAGTGAGGCAACAATTTCTAGCGTAAAGTGTATTGCCGCTAATTCAGCGACATATACGGAACAAGGAGCTTGAAGTTTACGGTTGGCGCTATAAATTTCATTAAATATTCCAAAGCCTGCTGACTCCTCTATCGATGATCCGTCAGTGAAGAACGATTTAGTGGAATCAACTTGGCCAAACTTTGCAGCAAATATCACAGGAGCAATCATAGGACGATGATGCTCTGGGATTCCACGAAGCTCCTGCTTCATGGATAAATCAAAATGTACCGAATTGTCGAAATCGGAGAAGCAAACACGATTGGAAATGTTCGGCGAAGGGCTGACATCCGGTGTTATGTACAAATGGTACAAAGTCATGAAGCGCGTTTGAGGATTCAACTCAAGAAGCTTCTCAAAATTTTCGATCACCTGGGGGTTCATAACTTCACACCTGGTGAGGAGCCGGAGAGATAACTCTGAAAACCGATCCGAGAGTGGCAACATGCCAGCCAGCACTTCTAGACTCATGGTGTGAGTCGAGTGCATGCAACCTAACGCGATACGAAGAAACCGATACGTTCCAGTTTAATGAAGTGCGACCGAGCCGCTGACTGAAAACAAAAACTACCGTATTCCATAACCGACAAAATCGTTGTCCGGTACAACGTTAGAAAATCTTGCGGATGCGCTCCCCACCAGGTCCCGGTAATTGTGCAGAGAAAGTTGATCCTTGGCTGGCACTTTCTTTTCACATACTCAATATGGGATCTCCAGGTGCACTTTGAATCGAACCAGACCCCAAGATATTTAAATGACATAGAATGAGTTATCGGCTTACCCCCAATTTGAAGCGTCGGATGTGCAGGGTTATGCTTCCTTGAAAAAACTACCAACTCAGTTTTCTCCGTAGAGAATTCCATACCTAGCTCTAGAGCCCAAGTAGACAAATTGTCCAAGGTATCCTGTAAGGGTCCTTGCAGATCGACCCCATTGGGTCCCGTGACAGACACTACGCCGTCATCTGCAAGTTGTCTCAACGTACAGTTGTCACTTAGACAACTGTCAATGTCTTTGACATAAAAGTTATACAAAAGAGGGCTTAAACATGATCCCTGGGGGAGACCCATGTAGCTAAATCGGGAAGCTGTAGAGGTTCCATGAGAGAAGCTCATATGTTTCTCTGACAGCAAATTGTACAAAAAATTATTCATTAATGGTGAAAAGCCACAAGCGTGGAGTTTATCTGAAAGAACTTCAACAGATACTGAATCGAAAGCCCCCTTGATATCCAAGAATACAGAAGCCATTTGCTCTTTTTAAGCAAAAGCTAACTGAATATCTGTGGAAAGCAACGCGAGACAGTCGTTCGTCCCCTTACCCCTACGGAAACCATATTGAGTATCTGAAAGCAGGTTATTCGTCTCAACCCATTTGTCCAGACGGAAAAGGATCATTTTCTCCAACAACTTTCGAATACAAGATAACATCGCGATGGGTCGATAGGAGTTGTGGTCGGACGCGGGCTTACCAGGTTTTTGAATGGCAATAACTCTCACCCGTCTCCAATCATCCGGTACAATGTTGAGTTCCAGAAACTGATTAAACAAGTTCAACATGCGCCTCTTCGCGACGTCTGGGAGGTTCTTAAGCAAGTTGAACTTGATCCTATCAGCCCCTGGAGCCGTATTGCCACACGAAAGGTGTGCGGGAGAGAACTCTACCATTGAAAAGGGTTGGCTGATCTCATCTATCGAATTCGTGTTTTCGCGAGGAATCATCCGTGCCGGCACCGAATCTGGACACACTTTTCGCGCGAATTTGTGGATCCATTGGTCCGAGTACTCTTCACTCTCGTTGTTCGTAGTTCGGTTACGCAACCTTCGCGCCGTGTTCCAAAGAGTACTCATGGACGCTTCGCGCGATAGCCCGTTCACAAATTTTCGCCAGTATCCGCGTTTCTTGGCCTTGATGAGGCTCTTAAGTTCGCGTTCGAGAGCCGTGTATACTTCGAAGTGCTCAGGTGTTCCACGTCTATGGAAAACTTTAAACGCGTCGGACTTTTACGTTAAACCTCGGTGCATTGCTGATCCCACCATGGAGAAGGAGGTTTCCGGTGAAATGACGTTCCTGGAACTGGTCAAGTTTGAGCTTGAAGCGCGCTGTCTAAGATCAGGTTGGAGAGGAAGTTATACTCTTCCAGCGGTGAAAGCCTTTCTACCGTCGTTACGGATTCATCTACTGCTGTCCTAAACTTTGTCCAATCGATGTGACGGGTAAGATCATACGTGACGTTGACAGATTTCGACGGTTTGAACCCGGTGGCAACCGAAATTTTTATGGGCAAGTGATCACTACCGTGGGGATCTTGAATCACATTCCATGTGCAATCCAACGATAATGAATTCGAACAAAGTGTGAGGTCTAATCTACTGCCAACTGAGGATGTACCAGCCAAACGTGTTACTTCTCCATTGTTAAGTACTGTCATATTGAAGTTGTCACAGAGGTCATATATCAAGGAAGATCGGTTGTCATCGTACAGTTCTCCCCAGCCTGTACCGTGAGAGTTAAAATCTCCCATGACCTACCGTGGAGAAGGAAGGACCGAACAAATATCTGAGAGTTGTTTTCGGTTTATCGAGGCTCTAGGAGGAATATATACAGAAGCAATGCAAAGGCTTTTATTTTTAATAACAGCCTGACATGCGACAACTTCAATACCTGGAGTTTGAGGAAAATTCACTCTATAGAAGGAGTAGCACTTTTTGATCCCCAAAAGTACTCCTCCTCCACGTGAATCCTCACGATCAAGACGAATTATATTGAAATCGTGAAAATGAAGATCGATTTCGGAAGAGAGCCATGTTTCACAAAGAGCGAATGCATCACAACCGGTAGTGTGAGCCAAAAATTTAAATGATTCCAATTTAGGAATCAAACTTCGACAATTCCACTGTAGAACAGTGATCAAATCCCCGACCTCATTTGGAAAATTATCCATCGAAGGAAATGATTGCTGCAAGGAGGGGCCACTTGATTGTCAATTGCTTCAAAAACGTTTTCACTGTGGGAAGCATTGCCAGAACAATGCTTTTAAGAGGGTCAGAAATTTCGAGGAACTTGAAAATACTTTCAACAATATCATCAAATGAGAACAGTCCTGATGGAGAAGGAACTTCTGTTCTTAAAATCGGGGTGCTAGGGGTTTTTGATGTCCCCGGAAGAGATGGAAAGTCCTGGGAGTAGTTACTACTGCGGAAACCAGGGGGACTAGGATTTTCCCTTTTTCCACCTTTTTTTAAAATTGGCAAGCTGGTTTTGGGCTCCGGCTCAGCAACTTTCCGTGGGCGAACGCGTCTTCGCTTTCGTGAAGTGCCTTCCGGAAAGCTGAATGATGTTCCCTCTTCAACCAAGTCAAAATCAGACTCGTCATCTGACAGAGGAGCAAAGGGATTCGTATTCACATTGGGTGATGGTGAGGCTTTTTTCACCATTTCGGCGAAAGATTGCCTGGAACGCTGTTTTAGCGAGCGTTCTAATTTTTCCCCGCGTTGCTTGTACGCCGGGCATGACGAGAAAGCATGAGGAGCATGAATCTGCGCAGGCTCCATCCTCGTGTTTCTCCCCGCAATTTGAGCAGCGTGCCTTATTGCCGCAGTGGGAGGTCGTATGTCCCATCTGCTGGCATTTTTGGCAGATCATTACCCGAGGTACAAACAATCGCACTGGTAGTCGAAGTTTTCCCAACTCGACGTATTGAGGGAGGGCTGAACCAGAGAAGGTCACGCGAAACGAATCTGACGGAGTGAACTTCTTTTCACCCTTAGTGATCGATACTGTGCCTAATTTTCTCACATCCAGTATCTTCACTGGAGAAAGCAGGGGGTTCTTAAATCGACCAACCCCCTGCTTCATCAGGATCTCAGGGGTCAAAGTCGCTTCGGTGACCACACCTTCTATCTCAATACCTCGAGCTGGGATATACACTCTATACTCGAGGGTAAAGAACTGTGAGACAGCAATCTCGTTAGCCTGTTTTAGGTTGGACACAACGACCCGAAGTTTATTGGGTCTTATCTTAATAATTTCAGTCTCGGCCGAGAATCGTTTCGTCAGATCATTAGAAATCTGATAAACGTTTAGAGGTTTCGTTTTGGGCTGAAAATAGACAACCCATGGACCAGCTGAATCCGGTGGATAGGCTCGTGACCGGCTAAATTTATGGGACACCTCATTATTTGGCGTCAAGGATGAATCATCTTCCGACAATTCATCCATGTCGCACCCGTGGGAGCTTAAGACGCTCAACCACTGAGGCAATTACAACAACACAATATACAATTCAATACAAAACAATACAACAATAATAGGCTTAACTCAACACGCAAAATGGAATTAAAATCTATTCAGGAGAGAAGGAGGAAAAAAACACTTATCTTATATGTATTACTATCTGCTGCTGCTGCTGCTGCTGCCGCCGGGTGGCGAACTTGTGTGGCCGCCTATACCGGAGAGGAGTGAAGCGCAACGAGTGTGATACGATGGTGGGTGATGGTTGGCAGATGAACGCTAACACTAGCTTGACTGCTGGTGTGTGTTATCACGCAGTGATGCAGAGCAAAATGGAGTTTCACTTGCTAATTGCACTAAATCAATTATTGTAATAACACTGCTTTATACTTTTTCTTCTTCAAAACTAAAAAAACAACTCGATAGCAACTGCGATATACATAATATCGAGTAAAAAAACTGAATTTGGAACTGACTAATCTGCGCGAAACCAATACTGCGACGGAGCAATGAAGAGCTGAACTTTACTGCTTTACACTTTACCTTACAACTTTACACTGGGGAATGAGATGCAGTCGTTTTACTGTTCCTCGTTTGATATTTTGTTCATCATTTATCCTTGTGATATGAACCATGGACTCAAATATGGTTTTAAAAGTCGAATTCGATGACAAGCTCGAGGTTAACCTGCCATCCACACCTGATGCAGGTTTTATTTGCTGGAGCACATCGTGTTGTTGTTGTTTATAAGGTTCAGCTCCAGTGATAGCATCACCACAAAGCAATTCAATATTATACTCCGGATCTTCATCGGCCATGCATGAAGGTTCTTTATCATGCAAAAGCGAACTGTGAAGTTGAGGATCGAATGACGTCAGCTCAAAGAAGTCCGATTCCGTAATGTCATCGTTTCGGATTCCGTTTGATGACTCTTGATGGCATTGCTTATTTTGCTCAGAGTCTCTAAATGACAGTCTGTGGTCTTTTTTCAAAAGGTCTTCAACGATGTTATAGCATCTTTTGCGGAAGCAAAATAAAAATAATACTCATTTTCAATAATTTCTGTTTTCATATTTATAAGTAAGTTCAACTAAAAACTAAATAAATAAGGATTAGGGTTTTTTTTTGTTGATAGTACAGGTTTGGTCCGAAGGGTCTCATATTGTTACGAAACTTTGTACATTCGTACATGAACAAAAAAAATCAGGGTTGACAGTTGCTTTTCTCTGGAAAAAGTGGAATTTTCCAATTTCCACGAATTTCAGTAAATAATATTCCGTTCGATTATTTCGCAAGGAAGATTTACATTTCGCCCATACTCGAGCAGACATCAAAATAACTTTCGGTCAAAATGGCAAAAATTAGTTCTGGTCTACAAGCCGGAAAAAAACATTTTGTGAAGTATGGAAAATATGGAAAAAGATTTTCTTGTTCATTAATTTATAAGCTTCTTTTTCGAGTAGTGCTCGAAAAACAATGGGCCCGTCGAAATAAAAAAACTCAATTGAGGGTACGTTCGGTTCTCACGTTTTTGAGTTAATGTTACTCAAATGTGAGTGAAATCGGATGGCAAACAAACATCCAATCCATGTTTGTTATAATCGCAAAGTACCTACTACCCGCATAACGAAAAACAATTTGCTATATGGTCGAAACTGTATTTCGAATATAAGATATATTATCACATTTTATGTTATTGTTATCGAATAGTTTAATCTCATTTTTACCATACGACCTCTACATTAACACATATTGTTATTGTTTGCCATATTGTCATTGAAAGGTTTATTATTGTCTGCACTCGGTCTGGATTATATACTAACTTTTTGACATAGAGTACAGCTAAAATTTTGTTCGTGAAAATTGCCATTTTTTTATGGTAACCTAACTTAACGGCCTATTCAGCATATTTTTATTTGGCCTTTTACAGTCTGATATATTCTTGAAACTATAGTCGAGTTTGTTAGTTAATAGTTGTCAACTATAAGTGTAAATGACGTAACAATAATGGATGCGATCCTCAACAATATATTTAACTTAGTTCAGTAATGGTTTGTGATTATGCGGGTAGTTGTATACATTTTATTTAATTTTCGAGTTTAAATCGTTTTGGATCTTCTTCAAACAGTGATTTTTGCCAGGCTTAAAGTAAAATCGAAAAATATGTTCTAACGATAATCATAATCAAAAAAATTAAATTCTTCATTTAAAATTTATTATCTGAAAAATTAACCTTTTTCCTAGTATTAATCAGCAATAATGCCTGAATAAGTGTGATATTCTAAATTGGGAAACAATCATCATCGCTTTTTCGAACACCTCAAGTATCAGCGCTAGTTGACTCAAAAGTATTCAGTAATAACATATATTATCATAACATATATTCCCGCATAACGAAAAACAATTTGCTATATAGTTGAAACTATACTTCGAATGTAAGATATATTATCACATTTTATGTTATTGTTGTCGAATAGTTGATTCTCATTTTCACCATACAACCTCTACATTAACACATATTGTCATTGGAAGGTTTTTTATTGTCTGTACTCGGTCTGGATTATATACTAACTTTTTGGCATAGAGTACAGCAAAAATTTCGTTCGTGAAAATTGCCATTTTTTAATAGCAACCTAACTTAACCGCCTATTCAACATATTGTAATTTGGCCTCTTACCATATGACATATTGTTAAAACTATACAGGAGATTGTTAGTTTATAATTGACAACTATAAGGGTAAATGTCGTAAAAATAACGGAAACAGTCGTCAACAATAAGGGAAAGGGTACAGGAATGGTTTGTGATTATGCGGGTTATCATAACGTATATTCATCCAGTCAATTTGTATACTTATGTAACGTGCAAGAGTTTTTTTTTCCTCTGTTCGGGACATAAACCACTGCGACCAGTAATTTGATCTATTGTAGTATATCCCGTATCCTTTGTTTAGTGCATGTCGAGTTACTTCATCACTATTGAGAAATGATGAAGTATTCGGTGTTGTTACAGTTGTCATTGTTTGTTGTTGGCAATGAATTAAGTTCTATTGAAAGTTTCCGCTATTTAAGCCCTTTGAGGAGTGAGAGCACTCTTCAAAGGCGTGCCCCTTTATCAGTCAAACCCGAATTCATTGCAAACAAAACAAACAATGACTCCGATATTGATCATGCATCTGAACACTAGTCATAACCAATTCAAACTATACACTCCCGCGTCACTTTACTCAATTTTTGAGTACAATTGTATGCTATCTCTTTTTCTCTCACGGAAATGTTACTAAATGTTCGTAAATAGTGGATCTACTCAAAAATTGAGTTGATCCACTTTTTAACGAAAATTGAGTAACATTTCCGTGAGAGAAAAAGAGATAGCATACAATTGTACTCAAAAATTGAGTAAAGTTATGCGGGAGTGTAGAACATCAAATAGAAAATGAGAATTCACATAAATGAAGACTTACCATGTTTTCCTTATTCCAAGCTCATCCTCGGTGGACGAATCCGAGTATTGTCGCTTTTTATTCAAATTAAACCAATAAAATTATTTAAAGTAATCACCGCTGTGTGATTCAGGACAATCACATTTATTTTTTGACTCAAATGATTAATTTATTGCTTGAAAAAAAGTATTTTGTCACCCTATAAAATCACTCTGCTTTGAATCAACAAAATATTTTGTTGGAACTCAATGCAAGCATTCTGTTAGTTTCAATTAATAAAAAAGTTCCAAATCAAACCAATATTTATTTTTAAAGTAATCACTGCTGTGTGATATAAATTTAAATAATATTTGCTTTATAACAACCACATTTATCGTTTAACTCAAATATTTAATTTATTGTTTAAACCAAATTATTTTTTCACGCTAAGAAATCACTCTGTTTTGAATCAACAAAGTGATTTTTTGCGCTTTAATACAAGGTTTCTATTTGTTTCAATTCATGAAGAAGTTTCAAATCAATTTAAAATTCAGTTCAAATCAAACCAATCAAATTATTTAAAGTAATCACCGCTGTATAGTATTCGTTTAAATAATATTTGATTTATAACAATCATACTTATGTTAAACGTCGTTTTAAACTAAAATGGTTAATTTATTGTTTCAATAAAATATATGTATGAGCGCACATTTTATAGCAACCATATTGTTGCCTCTGCCTTGGTTTTTCAGTGTATGTAAAAACATGTTAATTTGTAAAACAGATTATCAACGAATTATTCTCTTTGCAGATAATTGAAAAAACAGCACAACTTGAAAGACGATTTAGAAAATAAGCTGCCATTATGACTGCCTCTCCGCAATAGTTCTTCCCGAGTCCTGCATCCAACCACATGCACAATGTCATCTCCTGCAAAGCACAGAGAAGTCGTTATGCTCCAGGTAGGCGGCGCTGTAGTTGTGCGAAAACTGTCATGTGGATGTTTTTCAATAAAATGCCTTGCACCTAACCTGAAAAGTTTTGTTAGTTTTTCTCTGCACTTGCTTCTTATACCAGCAGCCCATATTAACTTTTACACACGTTTTTCAAGAAAAGGTATATGGACATCAATGTCCAACCTTGGTATAACCAACAATCAATATGTAACTAGCGATTTGAAATTGGTTCACTGTTGTAGAACCCCTTGGTCCGAATTACACCTTGAAGCCAGCACCTTGTTATACATATTTGCGCCTTTGTTTTGATTTGCTGTGTTATTTTGACAGAGTATTTGAGAGTGTGTTCATGTGAGTTCATTATAAGGGGTGCATTATTGAGCTTGGGACCGAGCTTGGGACGATGTTCTAGTACTGACTGAGCCAAGAAAAAAATCGTTTTTGTATGGGACCTACTGGTCTTAGAGTTAGTCTATGGTATAACCAACAATCAATATGCAACTAGCGATTTGAAATTGGTTCACTGTTGTAGAACCCCTTGGTCCGAAATACACCTTGAAGCCAGCACCTTGATATACATATTTGCGCCTTTGTTTTGATTTGCCGTGTTAATTTGACAGAATATTTGAGAGTGTGTTCATGTGAGTTCATTCTTGGGGGCGCATTATTGAGCTTGGGACCGAGCTTGGGACGATGTTCTAGTACTGACTGAGCCAAGAAAAAAATCGTTTTTGTATGGGACCTACTGGTCTTAGAGTTAGTCTATGGTATAACTGCGTATATTTTTGCGTGTAGGGTTCGGTGGTAGATCTGATACCCCGTAACGCACCACGAAAAAGTGATCTACCAGCGTTACGGGTTAACGTGCAAGAGTTATTCAATACCTAAATACAAAAATTCAAGCAAAACACATGCCTTTGGCTGACTTTTGAATCGAAACTGCTTAAATTTCATGCATTTCTAATGACATTTCATAATTATTTTTTGCTTTCGTTGCGACATTTAAATCATGGTCAAGATGACTATCGCACATAATGGTTAGAATAACCATGAAAATGGTCGAATTCACCACGTTCATGGCATTCTTGACTATGATCGTGGTAACAAGGACTATTCTGACATTAAGGCATATGTTGGATCAACTATTTTTAATGGTCGTTTTACCCATGATCATAGTCGGTTTTAGATCACTATACTGCAATAATCATCTTAACCCCCAATAATGGTAAAATTGACTATCAAATTTCTATCTGTGTACATAAACATTGCAGCGAATATAATATTCCTGGTGAAGTTGAAAACCGGAATATAGCAGTCGCGCCAATCGATTTTACTCCAGTTCCATAAGTCCAAACAATAGCGTAGCTAGTGCGCTGTATAGCGCATCAGATGCGCCATACAGCGCACTAGATGCGCCATTGTTTGGACTTGTGGAACTGGAGTAAAATCGATTGGCGCGACTGCTATATTCCGGTTTTCAAATGCACCCGGAATACCTTGTACCACAGAGAACAGACATCCAAACTAGAATATATTTCTCAAAAAAACTTGTGTAAGGATTCAAATTAAAATACGTTAAAACACTATTGCCATCTTTCGGGCTGTGGCCACTTGCGAATTTTAATCGAACACGGGTAAGATTCGTTGACCGTGCGGTGAAAGAACTGAACTGCCAAAAAAAAATCAGTTGATGAATAAGATTCAGGGACCTGGCGGGTTGTCATTTTGCTGTAGCTAACATCTCTAACATTTAAACATCAAAAGATTCATTATTTGTAAACAATACTGCCACTCATGCCCGTAGAAACAAACGTCAGACGGGCCTTATTCAAATAAGGCCCGTGATATGTTGCATACTGTCAAACGCTAGTAACAAAGATAGGGTTGCCAGGCCCCTGATAAGATTTCAAGCTGGTCAATGGGTGGCGATGCCAGCGCCGCCACGCTATTGCCAGTTCATTACGATTATGAAATGGCCGTTAAATTTCTTACATAGTTTTTGAATTTTACTTGGATGTCTGTTCTCTGTGCTTGTCCTTTACATGGTAAATCTGGAAAACTCCTTTTATGACTATATTTTGCACATTTTCAAGATTATAATTGATACGTCAAAAAGTGACTAGTTCTTACACTAATGAAAAAATGTGTAAAAAGTAGGCACCGCTGAGAAAAGAAAATTAACTCTGCCCGTCACTTGATGCTGACGCCGTTTTCAAAAAAGCATTTATTTTTGTAAGCACCGGGTATAAGTTCGGGAATTGTTTTGCAGTATGCAAAATTGAGAAATTATCCAATGGAAACAGTCGCATTCACGAAATTACAGGTAAGCTAAATATCTGCTTTTGTAAGGTATTACAAATGTTTAACACTATATGGAACAAAACAGGTCTTCCATGCCCGGATGCAGGAAGTAGGGACGAATCATTAAGCTTGGGACCGAGCTTGAAGCCAATGTGCTGGTACTTCCTGAGCAAAACAATTAAATTATTTTTTTTCTTGACTATCCAGCCGCTATTTAATATTAAAATGAATTGTTCCAGAGCGTCTGTAACAAAATGCGTGATATTTTTTAAACGCAAAACCTACATAGGCAGTTGTAATTTTCTTTTTCAAGAATAAACATGGCTGTGTAATGTATTGATGTCTTTTTCACTTTCGAATTTAAATTTCGGAATAGAGCCGTGATTGATTTTTCGAAATCCGTAAAAAATATAAATCTCTTATGTTCTCAAAAGTAAAAAGTAGTAAAAAGTATGTATACTTACTTTTCAAAAGGAGTAAAAAGTATGCATATTTTACTTTTCAAAAGGAGTAAAAAGTATGCATTTTACACTTTTCAAAAGAAGTAAAAAGTATGCACATTATGACGTACAATTAGTTTACCCAAAAGGGAGTAAAAGTAATATACTCCTTTTTGGCGTAGTCCCAGTTTCCCTCGAAAAGGCATCCTTTATACATGGAGAAAAATCAGTCCCGTTTGAAACAACAAACTTGTTTGTTGACATCCAAACTAAACAAATAGTTGTTGTAAATATCCGTTTTGTTGTTTTAAACCAACAATTTTGTTTTAAAACATACAGACAGGTTGGTTATTTTTAACTAAAGATATGACCACAATACAACACAAATTATGGTTGTTCTAAACCTTGAAAGGGGTTAATTATTACCAAAACACAGGTTGCGTTGACTCAGGGAATCAAATTAAAATTTTGAATTGATTCAACCAAAGCGTTGGTTAAATCAAACTGATGTTTTGTTTGGAGCAAAAACAACTAAAAATTTAGTTTGAAATAAACTATTTTTTGGGATATTACATTTCTTGTCATCCTGTCCCGCTGCATGATTAAAGTATTGTTCTAAGGTAAGATGCAAGTATTACTATTGTATCTAAGTAAATAGTTGGTGATGATTGGTGGGTTAATGAGTCATATTTGCCAAAATCGTTTAGCGAGGCTAGAGTGTTTATGTGTTTCCTGAATATCCCGCATAAGTAAATACGGTTTCGGGAACGATAGCTGAACTGGAACAGGTATACACTTTGAAAGCTGTATATTTCATCTCCGAGATACATCTCAATACAGGCACTCGGCTCAGTTCAGATCTGTAAAATGGAAGTGGCGACGATTGTTTTTATTCCCGTTCTCTACGTCAAACCCAACTTCCGACATTGTATCTTGACCAACAATTTAATTTGTTATATACATATATGTAAACAATGCTTGTAGATTGTAAAAAAACATTTTTAAGGTGTAGCATCACGAACCATAGTAAACAATATATTTGAGAAAAACAATGAAGAGGAAATTGTTTAAAAATGATAGAGACTGTGTTTTGTCAAAACCAAACAAAATTTTAATCGATTAAAAACCAAGATCGCCCACTGTTAGCGCGCGAGATCCCTTATTACTACATACGTTATCCAAATGGCGAATAAAAGATTTCAAAAGAAAAAGAGATAAACAAAAAAGAAGCCCAAGCCTATATAACCGCATGCGCAGCAGAGCATCGGGGAGAATTACGACTTACGTCAGCGAGTACACATCGTAGTAATCCAGCAGTCGCAGCAGTCAGCAAACTAGCCAAACCGAGGCTCACCCATCGGCCAAACCAGCTGTAAAGGCAGCAGTCAGCCAGCCAGCCGAGATTCATCCGTCGAGTCCATCCAACCCTGCATCAAGAGGGAAGCAGCCGTCGGCAAGCTAGCCGATTCGAGGCGCATCTGTCGGGCACACCCAGCTAAGTTGCCAGCCGGATCAAAACTCATTCTACGAACGCTACTGCAGTGAGTTTTCGAGAATTTCCGCACTGCAGTAGAAACCGAATAAGCCGAAGAGTGTCGAAAATGGAATCGTCAAGGGACGGTCGCGACATAAGGGTTTGCAATCATTATTTAGTAAATTATATAATAAATCATCATAAAAAACATTATGTACCCCCTGATAAAAAAGGAGAAGACTAGCAAAATTTTGTCCAGATTCAAAGTGATACAGTTCGGTGAATAATAAACCGTTTTTGATGAAACTAGAAACGTTCGACGGAGAATTTAAATACCCTATTGCCTGACACTTCTTATGTTGAAAAACTCCTTTTTAATTTATCTGTAACTCTGCGTACCCTTAACCAAATTAGATGCAACTTTTTCCATACGATTACAAATTTATCCTAGTTTTTGGAAGAGTAGCGGACATTTCGTTATTTTCCGTAGTTCTGGATTCATTATCGGGAATCGTGAAGGAAGTACCCTACCAGTGTAATGGCCAGAGTTAGAACTGTATCAAACCTGGCTTGCGACATATCAAACTTCATGATTTTACAAACCAATACCACTGGTAGTCAACCTGAGAGTATTCTTTCACATTGGCCACACCTGGTGACGTTCCGGATTCCGGGTTCCCCCAGGGAAGTGGCCAGATTTCGAATGATGTCAAACCCTGGCTTGCGACACATCAAACTTCATGATTTTACAAAACAATACCGCTGGTGGTCAACCTGAGAGTATTCTTTCACATTGGCCACACCTGGTGACGTTCCGGATTCCGGGTTCCCCCAGGGAAGTAGCCAGATTTCGAAAGATGTCAAACCCTGGCTTGCGACACATCAAACTTCATGATTTTACAAAACAATACCGCTGGTGGTCAACCTGAGAGTATTCGGTCACATTGGCCACACCTGGTGACGTTGCGGATTCCGGGTTCCCCCGGGGAATTGGCGAGATATAGAACGATTCCAAACTCTGGATTGCGACACATCAAACTTCATGATTTTACAAATCAAGATTACTGGTGCTCAACCTGAGAGTTTTCGGTCACATTGGTCAGACCTGGTAACGCTCTGGGATCCGGGTTCCCCCAGGGAAGTGGCTGGATTTAGAACGATGTCCAACCTGGCTAGCAACACATCAAACTTCATGATTTTACAAACCAATACCACTGGTGGCGAATCTGAGGTTTCTATTGTGGGCATCAGGAATCAATGGCAAATTATTCAGACAATTCAGAGACAACTTAATCTTGCATTTATTTTAATGCCAATACCATGAGTATAAGTGAAAATATTAAAATTATAATATCATTATACGGTATGATGATATCTTAAACTGTCAATAAAATGCTATAATTTTATTAACAGTGTATAGTTATCGCGCATGGTTTGCTTTTTTTTAATTTGTTGACGTACGGCGGAATCGTCACCTGGTGGCAAGTCAATATCTTTCAGCTTAGGTCCGGCACATCGAGCAGTTTACTTGTGTTGGAAGCAAAAATATTGTAAACATTGCTGAGCACGTGGGTGATAACGTCAAACTACCATAACATTCCATACTGTGAGCTGATAGTTTGACATCACCATAATCAGCTGTTCCGTGTAAAAAGGTAAACATTGAGACGAAACACAAACACCACTATACATTTCCACATCTCACGAATACCAATAGGCCAGAGCCAATACGGACAATCTGTCAAACTAACATGTACACTCCAAAACAAATTTACTCTAAATCACATTATTGTCAAGATTAATATTTAAATCTTGAATTAGTGGTATTAAAATACGACTTAATGCGAAAATTAAAGATGTCCCGCATAACGAAAAACAATTTCCTATATATTCAAAACTATACCTTGTATGTAAGATATATTATCACATTATATGTTATTGTTATCGAAAAGTTTAATCTCGTTTAAGCCATATAACCTCTACATTAACACATAATGTCAATGCACGCCATATAGTTTTTGAAAGGTTTCTTATTGTCTGCACTCGGCCTGGATTATATATCAACCTTTCGGCATAGAGTTCAGCTAAAATTTTGTTCGTGAAAATTGCCACTTTTTTATGGTAACCTAACTTAACCGCCTATTCAGCATATTGTTATTTGGCCTTTTACCATCTGATGTATTGTTAAAACTATATAGGAGATTGTTGGTTTATAGTTGTCAACTGAAAGTGCAAATGTCGTAATAATAACGGAAATGGTCGTCAACATTCAGGGAAACAGTCCAAGAATGGTTTGTGATTATGCGGGGTCTCCCCCCTATGCTAAAACGGCAGCATAATTAATCATCAATTAAAAGAGAGATTTGAGCAATAAAAAATGAAAAAAGTGCCATTAAATTATAAAGGCCTGTGCCAACAAATAATGTGTGATCAGCATTAAAAAATTAGGAATGAGCAATAAAAGATGAGAAAAGATCTTCGGATAATCTAATTGTGACCGGTAAATCTGTCAAATAAAGCAACAGCTATTAGTATATGTGCAATTAAATATGGCAGTATTTCCGCCAAATTATGTAATTTGAGCACTAAACTATTCGCATATGTCTTTTAATTTTGTTGGATTTTCCCATAAAAACAGTAAAATGAGCAATGGATATTTATTTATCCATTGCTCATTTTACTGTTTTTATGGGAAAATCCAACAAAATTAAAAGACATATGCGAATAGTTTAGTGCTCAAATTACATAATTTGGCGGAAATACTGCCATATTTAATTGCACATATACTAATAGCTGTTGCTTTATTTGATAGATTTACCGGTCACAATTAGATTATCCGAAGATCTTTTCTCATCTTTTATTGCTCATTCCTAATTTTTTAATGCTGATCACACATTATTTGTTGGCACAGGCCTTAATAATTTAGTGGCACTTTTTTCATTTTTTGGTGCTTTTTCTGAATTACTAAGTGCAGGTAAATATTTTAGTCATGCTAAAACCAACAATCAGTATGCAACTAGCGATTTGAAATTGGTTCACTGTTGTAGAACCCGTTGGTCCGAAATACACCTCAGCAGTCAGCACCTTCCTGTACATATTTGCGCCTTTGTTTTGATTTGCTGTGTTATTTTGACAGAATATTTGAGAGTGTGTTCGTGTGAGTTCATTATTAGGGGCGTATTGCTAAGCTTGGGACCGAGCTTGGGACCGATGTGCTAGTACTGACTGAGCCAGGAAAAAAATCGTTTTTGTATGGGACTTACTTGTCTTAGAGTTAGCATAGACTAACTCTAAGACCAGTAGGTCCCATACAAAAACAATTATTTCCTTGGCTCAGTCAGTACTAGAACATCGGTCCCAAGCTCGGTCCCAAGCTTAATAATGCGCCCCTAATAATGAACTCACATGAACACACTCTCAAATATTCTGTCAAAATAACACAGCAAATAAAAACAAAGGCGCAAATATGTACAGCAAGATGCTGTCTTCAAGGTATAATTCGGACCAAGGGGTTCTACAACAGTGAACCAATTTCAAATCGCTAGTTGCATATTGATTGTTGGAGTTAGTCTATGCTAATACCATATTCGATCTACTCAGCCATTAGAATGAAAAATCAGGTTTATACATTGATAAAAATATATCAAATATACGCATTCCAATGCATATTTTAAATATACACTGATAAAAAGGCAATGATAATATTTATGTGTCCCATCTATGATTTTTTGCAATATAATCAACAAATAATATCAATTTGTAACCACACATACTTCCTATGTGTACACATAACCACTATGTGTGGCCACACATATTTTTCATTTGTCACATAACCTTCATTTGTGTTTCTCAGAGGGTGCTGATTATGTGTGAACACATAAGTATTATGTGGAATTTTCTATGGATTTTTGTCAATAAATATGTGTGGATTATTTTACGTGTATATGCATTCCATATAATGCATATATCAAATGTATGTATTGCAATGCATATTTTTATAAAATTATGCATTTCATAATAAAATAACGTCTCGACAAGAATGCCACATAAATGGTAAAGTGTCTTTAATAAATAGTAAAACATTAAAAAAATTAAATTCGAAAAATGTCCACTTCACCCACAATTGTGGACTACCCGGACACTTTTTGATGCAATTCGAATGTTAAACAAAGGAGTTTGTCCTCAAGAAGCTGCTGCTCTTTGAACTCTGATGTTTGAGCTTCAAACAACGAATGCAAACAGAGGCAGAGTGGTGGATTGAAACACGCGCTTTCAGGAGACAAAAGAAAATTACACTCCCGTTTCATTTTACTCCATTTTTGAGTACAATTATATACTATCTCTTTTTCTCTCACGAAAATGTTACTCAATTTTCGTAAAAAATGGATCTACTTAAAAATGTATCCCCCTTTAGTTTTAAGATAACTACAAATGATACAAATGAAAACTTGGCTCTGTAAAGTTGATTCGATTGAGCCTGTACAAATAAATGATTTATATAAAAAAAAAGATTACTTCTACCCGAGGGGAGATTTACTGCAATTGGTTACTGAATCGAAAATACGTGTTCAAAATAAATACACAAAAATTCGTTAATGCACGACACAGAAGAAAAATTCATGAAAACTTCGAAATTCGGAAAAATACATTATATACACTCCCGTTTCATTTTACTCAATTTTTGAGTACAACTTGACGTGAACGGGGGTCTTGCTCGCCATCTTGACGGGCTTGTCGGTTAGTACAACCAAACGTCCGTTCTCACTCCAGCGAGAGAAACTCTCACGTGGAAAATAGTCGGCCGTGCGTTGTTTGTTGATGCGGTTGCTACCCAAGTAGAGCGGCACTATAGTGAGAGAGAACTCTTAAAAACTCTCACCACTGCGGGCGCTGGGTAGCTGGCTGGCTGTAGGCTGTGGGGTTTCTCCGCTTGCTTTGTTGGCTTCAGTCGTTGCGGTTGGCGGTTGTCGCTTCTCGTCAGCGAATGGGTGGTTGGCTGTAGGCTGCACGGTTTCTTCGCATCTTCGTTGGCTTCAGTCGTTTGGGTTGACGGTTGTTGCTTCTTGTTAGTGAGTGGGTGGTCGACTGCTCTTCTTTGCGATCGTTGTATGAATGACTGATCCACTTTTACTTTTACTTAACATGTTTTATATTTCCATTTGTTTGTCTTACATACTAATTTTTACATTTTAAGTGTTTAGCCCATAGGGCTCTTCAGCTTTGTTTAATTTTATGTGTTTGGTGTGTTTAAAGTGTTATGTGTTTTACATGAAATTTTCTGTTCAGCCCTTGGGGCATTGTTTGTTAAAATTTGATAACCTACCTAATCTACATCTAAAACTACAATTTGAAAATCCTAGGGGTGGGGAACCAGATTCCGGATGATCTGGTGATCCGATGTCAGGCAGCGTGCCCTGTACCGATTGATAGACTCACTAAAGCGATCGTCGAGCATTTTTATCTCGGCCAGACGGTGGACCTCAGATGTTCTTGTCCTCGGAGGGGTGTTCACGATCATCCTGAGGAACTTATTTTGGACACGCTGAAGTTTCAGGTGATGTGTTTTTGCGCAGCTCTCCCAGATTGGCATGCCGTACTCGATGACTGGAAGTATGATTTGCTTATAGACAGCAAGCTTGTTTTTTAGGGATAATGTAGACCTTCTGTTGATCAATGGGTACAGTAGCTTCAACACAACGTTACACTTTGTGACCGTATTGTCAACCTGCTCCCTGAAAATAAGCTTGCTGTTTATGGTAACGCCAAGATAGACAGCTGATTTGGCCCATTCCACCGTTGTGTTGTTTAGGCTTATTTTACAATCCTCAGGCGGAACAAGTCTGGGAGAGTTGGAGTGTGGAAATAGGATGACCTGGGTCTTCGCCGCATTGATACAGATCTTCCATTCGGTGAAGTATTCAGACAGAACATTCAGGCTTCGCTGCAGTTTCGCTGTAAGCGCTCTTATTACCCTACCATTGTGGACGACTGCGGTATCATCGGTGAACAACGACAGAGATCCATTTTCAGGGAGCGGGGATATGTCCGAGGTGAATAGGTTGAACAGAAGTGGACCTTGTATACTTCCCTGCGGAACACCGGCGGAGATCTCCTGTGCATCGGAAACTGCACCTTGCAGCGAAACACGGAATGTTCTGTCCGACAGATAATTTTTAATTATCTTCACCAGGAAGATGGGAAGATTGTATCGATGCAGCTTGTACACCAAGCCATCATGCCACACGTTATCAAAGGCCTTCTCGATGTCGAGAAGTGCCATGGCAGACGATTTTGAAACAGACTTGTTCCGTCTGAGGATGTTACTGGCTCGATTAAGTTGGTGAATTGTCGACCGACCACGTCGGAAGCCAAATTGTTCGTCAAGCAAGATGTTCAGCTCGTCGGCAGATGAAAGAAGCCGACGGTGGATTGCTTTCTCAAACAGCTTGGATACTCCTGAGAGAAGGCTGATTGGTCTTTAGCTTTTGGAACACGAAGGATCTTTCCCAGGTTTCCGAATAGGTATGACTTTAGCTGACTTCCAACACGAAGGGAAGTAGCTAAGTCGCAGGCATTGGTTGAAAACCATCGCCAGATGGTTATAGAACTGGGGGCTCAATTGCTTGAGCTCCAAGTTCAAGATGTTATCGAAACCTGGGGCCTTCATGTTCTTAGACGCATTGATATAGGTCAACAATTCGTCAGCTGAGACCTCCAACTCTTCCGAGAAGTCATTGGGACTTAGATGGATGTTGTTTATAAGCTCGCTAACGGCAGCTTCGTGTGGACTGACGATGTTTAGTCCAAGATTGTGGGAGCTGACGAAGTGTTGACCTATCTCAACAGCCTTCTCTGCAGGAGTAATTAAGCGATCCGTGGAGCGATTGCTGTCAAGTGGGATTAACGGTGGAATGGGTCTTGGCTTAGTTTTTAAGATTTTTGTCAACTTCCAGAACGGGTTTGCACAATCTGGGAGAGAGCGCATCTTGTCGGAAAAATTGTTATTTCTGAGGTCCACCATTCTGGCCTTAATAATTTTGGTCATCCGATTGCAATGACTTTTTACCAAATCGCTGGTATTGCCTTCGAATGGCGTTGCGCAATTGAATAAGTTCTTTAGTGGGTCTATCAATGGGTACAGAGTCACTCACCTGATCTATCACCGGTACGTGTTGCTCCCGGGCCTGGGAGATCGCTTGCTCGATGCTCTGCAGCTGCCGTTCGATGTCATCAACCGAATCAAGGTGCATGTCGAAATCGATGCTGTCGTCAACTTGTTGTCGGAACCTCTCCCAACTGGCGCGATGGTAGTTCCGTCTGGTGATTCGATGCCGGTTGACCGAGGAGCCAACTTCGGCCACCACCGGATAGTGGTCCGAGTTGAGATCCTGGTATGCGACCGGTTGAGTGATGTTGTTTGCCATGTTCGTGAGGAAGATATCGAGGGTTGAGTGGGTCCCGGCTTGACTTAAACGGGTAGGAGAATTCGGACTCAGCAACGTGAAGTGGCCCTCCTCCAGGTCGTGTTGGATGATGGTTCCGTTAGTGTTCCGACGGGTGTTTCCCCAGCTTTCATGTCTTGCATTGAGGTCGCCAGCGATGATGAATTGCCCCGCCGCCGAGTTAGCTTGACGATGTCTTGCCGTAAGGCCGCAGCCGCTTGTTTGGGGCAGTATGCCGCAATGATGACGATTGGTCCGACAGTGGTGTCTACCTCCACATCGATCGCTTCGATAGTTTTGGGCTGGAAACTCGGCAGCAAGCGGCAGTTGATGTTGTAACGCAAAGCAATCGCAACAACCCCTAATCTTGAGTTGGTCGGATCGAGTCTGATGAGCCGAAAGTCAGGAATAAAAACGTTAACCTCTGGCTTGAGGTGCGTTTCGGTAATGATGGCGATGTCGATTTTCATCTCGTTGAGGAAATCGGTTAGCTCGATGTTTTTGTTCCGAAGGGAACAAGCATTCCAATTCAGGATCTTGATGGTGGCTTCACGGTCAATACTTGTTCATGAAGTTCATCAGCACCATGCTGGCAGCGTTGATTTGTTGCTCCTTGGAACGGCAACGGCGCAGTTGTTGATGCAGGTTCTGGATGAACTCCATCATTTGTTCTGGCGTGTAGAGGTCATCATCAGACTGATTGGTAGCTGGATTCCTTGACGCCTGGTTTCCTCACACTGGAGGAGGGACGTGTTGTACTGGTGGGGCTGACGCGGCGGCTACAAGTCGGTGTTGGACTGTGGTGGTCGGTTGGCGGATACGCTGTCGATGGTTTACTTCGAGAGGCGGTAGATTTGGTACGTTGTACCGTAGCTGCGGGAAGTGTTCCTCTGTCACCGGAGGAGGCGGTCGTCGTTGAAATTTTCTATTCGTTTTGGTTGTTGCTTGCTTGCGGATTTCGACGTATTCCGATCGCTTTGGGCACGATCGGTTGCTTCCTTCGTGGTTGGCACCACAGTTCACGCACTTAGGTTCAGCACCTTCGTCCATTTGGCTGCACGCAGCTGTCGCATGAGCTCCGGTACATTTGCCACAACGCGGTTTCATGTGGCAGTTCCTGGTACCGTGCCCGAATGAAAGACAGTTTCCACACTGCGTGACGTCGCTTTCGAGTGGACGGTAACGCTCCCATTCAACAATGATGTTGGAGAGAGATCGTCCAGACGGATGGAGTCCTTCTCCAGATGGACCAAGAATAGTTTGTCCCGATAATTTCCGGATCCCTTGCGCCCGAATGGGAACACTTTGATCGGCTTCAGTTTGACCGATTTGAGCTCGGACATTATTTCCTCTGGGTCATAATCCGGAAGACCACGAATTACCACCTTCAGCGGCTTGCTACCGGGAGCATCGTGGGTGAAGAACTCCAATTTCTCTGTCACTAGGAATTTTCCCACGGCTTGGAAATCATTCTCCGTAGAGCACATGATTTTCGTGCCCATGCTCCACAGCTTAAAAAGCGGGTTGATTTGTGCCGCAGCAAGCTTATTTCGAAGCGACGCTACGTCCTTCGAGGTGGTAAAAAGCGGTGGAATTTTCGCTTTCTTCGGTATGTGTTGAACCGGCAACGCAGCAAATTGGTTGTTTGCCAGTAGTCTGGCATTGGCATCCGACGGTCCGGCAGCGGCATCGTCGTTTCGCGGTCGTTTTGTGCCGACCGCTTGTTTGTTAGCGACAGCCATTGCTGCTCGCCGTTCTGCAGCGTCGTTTTTGCTGCGCATCATCGCCACAGCGATCGGTAGTGGCGGGTTTTTCGCAAGATTTTGCAGCTCCGTTTTCAGCTTTGCCACTTCGAGCAGATGGCCGAGCGCCGGAGAAAGGTCGGACCGTGGGTCGAACAACGTCGCGAGAAAGCACTGTGCTACAAGCACAACTGAAACAAACCGGAAAACCGAGCAGAAAAATACGTCTGTCGCACACGGATGCACAGCGAGAAGTGATGACTGATCCGCGATACTACTCGTCCTTTTATTTGCTCGCTTCGCGCGCGAGTTTCTTTCCACGCGTTATGCGTGTTTCTGATTGGCTCGCGGGTTTTGCGCGGCAAATAGGAATGCTTCCCACGGTTTCCTGCTCTGGCTCTTCTGATTGGTTCACGTGTCACTAGAGGTTGCGTGTTTTATTTTTCTCTCGCGAAAGCGTGTGTTTAATTATAATGCATAATATTATTTTATGTGGTGAACATATGGAAACTATATTTAACTAGCTGACCCAACGGACTTCGTTCTGTCTAACATTAATTTATTGCTTGCAATATCTTTAAAATCGATTCACACAATAAATCGGTATTCTATATTAACATTGTTTTTTTTTAATTGCAGGAATGTCCTCCATTGTTTTAGTAAATCTGAATGGGAAACTCAATTTTCATACTGGAGAACTTGGATATTTTCAATTTTGGCTTCTAAAAGTATGACAGTCGGCAGTCATTTCATATTATTAATAATCTGTTATCAATTGGCCACTTTAATTGGTGTATTATGTTAGAATACTGAAGGCGGTTTTTTGGAAGTTCCAGCTCATGAAAAATGGTTGATTTTTGTATGATGTCTTGTCAGACCGACATGAGTTGATTACGGTGCTGTAAGATATCATAATGAAACTATCCAAAACAACAACGTTTTGTGCATTTTCAATGCGACAATTTAGCACTGGCATCTGAATTGAAGATTTTCTATTAACTGATTGTTGAAAATTGGGTTTTTCTTGAAGTTTGCTCAGTTTGAAAGTGAAGAAATTTGAAATTATTTTGTTGAAAATAATATATTTGGATTTTTATGCATTTTTGGCAAACAACATCTGATTTATACAAACAAAATTTGATATTTTTAATGGAAAAATGCCTTTTATTATTTGCTAATTTTCTGACTTTTCCTTCAAAATTTTTCTACTTTTGAATTTCTCTGAAACTTTTTTGGGCAAAAAGAAACAAATCATCCGAAGACACCGTCAAGATTGGTTCATCCGTTCTCGAGCTTGAGCCTCACTAACAAACAAACATTCATTTTTATATGTAGAGATTTCATTTTTTTTTTATGGAAAAATGATTTTTTTTATTTTCGAATTTTCTGACTTTGCCTGGAAAATGTCCCAAATTTTCTCTTTCTGTGTACCTTTGTTAGACAAAAAGGAACAAATTATCCCAAGACACCGTCAAGATTGGTTCAGCCGTTCTCGAGTTTTAGCGTCACTAACAAACAAACATTCATTTTTATATATATATATATATATATATATATATATATATATATATATATATATATATATATATATATATATATACAGCAATTCCATGAAAAAAGTTATACGATCTCTCAGAATTTTATAATATTCGGTAGGATTGTTCAACATCGAAAAATATTAGACCCGTATTTTTTTATTTCGTTATTAGACTGGACCTTTCTGCGTTAGACTGGTCCAAAAAATCGTGATTTTTCAAAATCTTCAATTTTCAAAATTTATAACTCCTAAACCGTTTAACCGATTTTAGTCATTTTTGGCCATTGTATTGGTATTTTTTGAATTTCCAAGCAAAAATACGAAACCTTTGAATATATCAATTTTTGTATGAAAAAAATACAAAACAAATAGTTTTTCTTGAATTTGACTGCGAGGGGCCTCAACGACTCCTTGTTTTAGTATTTTTAAATGAAAGAGCATTCAATTTTACATAACATATCAAAAAATTGGAGATGTTCTGCGTGTCGTTTTGGAGATACAATTTTTTAAATAATAAATCATTACTCTTCATTTTATACATCACCCGCCTGTAGAAACGATGAAGATGCATGGTAGATTACCATGCGTCTCCATCAATCAAACCTATGACTAATGAAATCTATGAGTAGGTCACAGAATGTCAAGTAAATATTATATAATAAATAATATTTACTTGACATAATTATATAATATTATAGCAACTAAGACTAATGAGACTTTAGGTAGATATTGACAATTTGATTACCTAACATTCTTTTCGTTACACAGAGGGCATTGGTATTATTATTTAAAAGAAGAACCGTTGATACGTATTGACTACCTACTGTAGATGTAGAATGTTTATCGACCTGTGAGATTGAATTGAATTGTTTCTCGGCTGTAGCGATCAGGTCTACTCGCTGACGGGAGGAGTAGAGTGGAATTTCTAAAGCGGAGAAGCAGCAGAGTGAACAACATCTCTTTCATTTCATACTCGTCGCTCGCTTGCGTTATCTGTTATTCTGTTGCTTTCTCGCTTTAGAAATTCCGCTCTACTCGCTCCCGTCTGCAAATAGACCTGATCGCTACAGCCGAGAAACAATTCAATACCTATTGTAGTCTAGGCTGCAGTTCACTTCACTTGATCGTAGGTACAATATAAACATCATATAAAACACGGAAATTTATGTAAGAAGTTACCAGTTGAAAACAAAGTATCATATCAGAACAGTTATATCAAAGAATATCGTAAAATGAAACGTAAGTGTTCAATTTGTAGTGTTTGGGTGTTGAGTTCGTGTTCCAGAAAAATCAACGCAAAATTGTACGACCATGCTGTGGAAAAAAAGGTTAAAATTGATGAGAGTAGCTCTTTCATTTGTCAAAGTTGCTACAAGAAATTGTATAAGCACATTGATACCATGACCGAAGAACCCATTACAGGACCATCCAGTATAGGCACTACAGGTATGTTATATAAAAGTTCATATAATTCTGTTTTAATTTGAATTCTTCTCTTGCAATTGTTACTGGAACATTTTTATTTTTACATTCTTTTAGAATCGTGCGAAGCAACCAGTCACGAAACGATTGCCCTTGCAGGACCATCCGGCATTGTTCCTTTTCCCTACCAAAGTAAATAATAAAATAGAAATTATTTGCATGATTTCCAATCAATCAATTTTTAATCAATAATTTGAATTTGATTCTAAAAGAATGTAAAAATAAAAATGTTCCAGTAACAATTGCAAGAGAAGAATTCAAATTAAAACAGAATTATATGAACTTTTATATAACATACCTGTAGTGCCTATACTGGATGGTCCTGTAATGAGTTCTTCGGTCATGGTATCAATGTGTATACAATTTCTTGTAGCAACTTTGACAAATGAAGAGCTACTCTCATCAATTTTAACCTTGTTTCCACAGCATGATCGTACAATTTTGCGTTGATTTTCTGGAACACGAACTCAACACCCAAACACTACAAATTGAACACTACGTTTCATTTTACGATATTCTTTGATATAACTGTTCTGATATGATACTTTGTTTTCAACTGGTAACTTCTTACATAAATTTCCGTGTTTTATATGATGTTTATATTACACGATCAAGTAGTGAACTGCAGCCTAGACTACAATAGGTATTGAATTGTTTCTCGGCTGTAGCGATCAGGTCTATTTGCAGACGGGAGCGAGTAGAGCGGAATTTCTAAAGCGAGAAAGCAACAGAATAACAGATAACGCAAGCGAGCGACAGTATGAAATGAAAGAGATGTTGTTCACTCTGCTGCTTCTCCGCTTTAGAAATTCCACTCTACTCCTCCCGTCAGCGAGTAGACCTGATCGCTACAGCCGAGAAACAATTCAATTCAATCTCTAGGTCGATAAACATTCTACATCTACAGTAGGTAGTCAATACGTATCAACGGTTCTTCTTTTAAATAATAATACCAATGCCCTCTGTAACGAAAAGAATGTTAGGTAATCAAATTGTCAATATCTACCTAAAGTCTCATTAGTCTTAGTTGCTATAATATTATATGATTATGTCAAGTAAATATTATTTATTATATAATATTTACTTGACATTCTGTGACCTACTCATAGATTTCATTAGTCATAGGTTTGATTGGATGGAGACGCATGGTAATCTACCATGCATCTTCATCGTTTCTACAGGCAGGTGATGTATAAAATGAAGAGTAATGATTTATTATTTAAAAAATTGTATCTCCAAAACGACACGCAGAACATCTCCAATTTTTTGATATGTTATGTAAAATTGAATGCTCTTTCATTTAAAAATACTAAAACAAGGAGTCGTTGAGGCCCCTCGCAGTCAAATTCAAGAAAAACTATTTGTTTTGTATTTTTTCATACAAAAATTGATATATTCAAAGGTTTCGTATTTTTGCTTGGAAATTCAAAAAATACCAATACAATGGCCAAAAATGACTAAAATCGGTTAAACGGTTTAGGAGTTATAAATTTTTGAAAATTGAAGATTTTGAAAAATCACGATTTTTGGACCAGTCTAACGCAGAAAGGTCCAGTCTAATAACGAAATAAAAAATACGGGTCTAATATTTTTCGATGTTGAACAATCCTACCGAATATTATAAAATTCTGAGAGATCGTATAACTTTTTTCATGGAATTGCTGTATATATATATATATATATATATATATATATATATATATATATATATATATATATATATATATATATATATATATATATATATATATATATAATATATATATATATATATATATATATATATATATATATATATATATATATATATATTATATATATATATATATATATATATATATATATATATATATATATATATATATAAATAGAGAGAGAGAGAGAGAAGAGAGAAGTCCTTGCCGGACCGACATAAGTTGATTACAGTGCTGTAAGATATCATGAAGAAACTTTCCAAAACAACAACGTTTTGAGCATTTTCAATGTGACAATTTAGCACTTGCATCTGAATCTCTCTCTCTCTATTTATATATATATATATATATATATATATATATATATATATATATATATATATATATATATATATATATATATATATATATATATATATATATATATATTTAAATATATATATATATATATATATATATATATATATATTTATATATATATATATATATATATATATATATATATATATATATATATATATATATATAAATAGAGAGAGAGAGAGAGAAGAGAGAAGTCCTTGCCGGACCGACATAAGTTGATTACAGTGCTGTAAGATATCATGAAGAAACTTTCCAAAACAACAACGTTTTGAGCATTTTCAATGTGACAATTTAGCACTTGCATCTGAATTGAAAAAGTTCTATTAACTAACTGTTGGAAATTGGGTATTTCTTGAGGGGGTATTTCTTTGCTAAGTTTGAAGGTGAAGAAATTTGAATTTGTTGTATTCAAAATCATTTATTTGTAATTTTTCTGCATTTTTGACAAACAACATTTGATTTATAGAAACGAAATTTGATTTTTTTTTTGGAAAAATGCCTTGTTTTATTTTTCAATTTTCCGACTTTTCCTTAAATGTTTTCCAACTTTTCTTTTTCTCTTAACCTTGGTTGGATAAAAAGAAACAAATCATCCGAAGATACCGTCAAGATTGGTTCAGCCGTTCTCGAGTTTTAGCGTCACTAACAAACAAACATTCATTTTTATATGAATAGATTTGAAGATATGATGATTTTTTTTATGGAAAAAGGCCTTGTTTAGTTTTTCAATTTTCTGACGTTTCCTTTAATGTTTTCCAACTTTTTTTTCTCTAAACCTTTGTTGGACAAAATGGAACAAATCATCCGAAGACACCGTCAGGATTGATTCAGCCATTCTCGAGTTATAGCGTCACTAACAAACAAACATTCATTTTTATATATATATAGAAGAGAAGAAGATTTGAAGATATGATGATTTTTTTTATGGAAAAATGCCTTGTTTAGTTTTTCAATTTTCTGACTTTTCCTTCAATGTTTTCCAACTTTCTTTTTCTCTAAACCTTTGTTGGACAAAATGGAACAAATCATCCGAAGACACCGTCAAGATTGGTTCAGCCGTTCTCGAGTTTTAGCGTCACTAACAAACAAACATTCATTTTTATATATAAAGATTATTTCAAAGACCAAGTTCTGGAGAGGATACAATTTTTATCACTAAGCTCTTATATTTACCCTACAATACTGTACTTCTGTACTCTTCAATCATATATACAATATAAAATCATGTCATTGAATCGAGAAGGTTTCCTGGCTGACCGTTTGGGTCTGCTCCATACATCACTGGGGCCTCATTTGTTACTATTTCTGGAACTAAACTTTGTAAATGCTCGTCTGTGTTCAATAATTATGGGATTTCCTGTTGTAAAGTTGGCGAAAACTCATCTGTATCACCTATTTTTGTACTGTTATCCTTGTGAAGCATGATTGGAACTTGTCAGCTATAAAGTGGGGGCAACGTTCATTCTAACGCCGTCACTGCACCGCACTGCTGACAACGTAAACAAAATGAAACGGGAAGTGAACATTTTATCCTACTATTCTGTACCCAAGTGACGACCAATAAAGACGTGTAAAAGTATCGGTCTCGCGTGTGTAACTATTTTTTCCTTCTTCACCGAAACGCATCATCCGGGGTATCCGGGTATTCCGCTGGCCTGTTGGGTGTCCGTATTCGTCGGTTTGTCCACTCTGTTGTCCCACAGGTTATGGGCCCAGAGTCGTGAGCAGGGAAAGTGTTTTCGGGGACGAAAGTGGGCTTCAGAAGCATCAGTGCGCGAAAAGTTTTTTCGGCGTGGGTACAGTCGGCCTCGCGGTCGACACAGTTCATTCGGCGATTGCATTTGGCTCGGTCTGCAGAGCAGCGCGGCTGTAGTAGTGTGCGTGTTCTCGAGTCGACTTGAGCGTGCGCGTTTCGGTTGCTGGTGTGTTCAAGACTGGCAGAAATTTTTCTCGAGTAACAGGTAGAAGGGCCTGAGTGACACGTTTTCGTTCTCGTCGTGTGAAATCGATCGGAGAAGAAAATGAGTGAGAAATTTCTGTTCGCTCGTTTGAACAATCAGAATTTCCTCGTGTGGAAAACGCGCATGGAAATGTATTTGAAGCGCGAAGAACTGTGGAAAGTGATAAGAGACGCAGCTCCAAACCCGGTCATCGCTGACTGGATAAAGTGCGATGAAAAAGCGCTGGCCATGATTGTCCTGGGTGTGGAGGACAGCCAGCTGAATTTAGTGCGTGGTGCTACGTCGGCAGTGGAAGCGTGGAACAAATTGAAAGATTTCCACGAAAAGACGTCGATGTCGTCAAGAGTGTCGTTGCTTCGTCGTATATGCAGTTTGAATATGGCCGAAGGAGACAATATCGAGAAACATCTTTACGACCTGGAAGAGCTTTTCGATAAGCTGGCCTGTGCGGGTCAGGAAATAGAGATGCCGCTCAAAATTGCAATGATTTACCGCAGCTTGCCAGAGTCTTACGGTAGTTTGGTTACAGCTCTGGAAGGTAGACCAGATGCCGACCAGACAATGGAGCTGGTAAAGCAGAAACTGATTGACGAGCATAAGCGGCGTCATGAGCGTTCGGGTGACAGTGGGGAAAACGCGATGAAGATTCACAGCAATAAGAAGAAAAGTGATCGAGTGTGTTTTCAGTGCGGCGAACCGGGACATTTTCGCCGGAATTGCCCGCAGCAGCCAAGAAGCGGCCTGAGCGGTAGTGATGTGAAACGTGACGCGAAATCCAAGTTTGGTAGTGTGAAAGCGAAGCAGGCAGAAGAAAGTGATTCGGCGATCTGTTTTGTGGCTGGAGCCCAATGTAGTGGACCGTGGGTCGTCGATAGTGGGTGTTCCAGTCACATGACGAACGATAGGTCGTTCTTTGACAAACTGGACACGAGTATGAAAGTGAAGGTTGTTCTGGCCGACGGGTCAGAGACGATGTCCGGTGGAATCGGAAACGGCACAGTGAAATGTGTGGACGGTGAAAACTGTTTGGTGGACATTCCGTTCAAGGACGTACTTTATGTGCCGTCACTGGAATGTGGACTCTTATCGGTAAGAAAACTCGTGAAGAAAGGACTAAAAGTGGAATTCAGTGGTTCACGGTGTGAAATTTCGTCTGCACAAGGCAAAGTAGTGGCTGTAGCGGAACCGCGCGGCAATCTGTTCGCGTAGAAGGTGGCGGAGGAATCTCGGCTGGGCAAGAATGCTCGACACCTGCAGGATTGCCAGCACACCTGGCACCGCCGGGTTGGTCATAGAGACCCGGCGGCGTTGGACGAGATGCAGAGGAAGGAGCTGTCGTCGGACTTCAGGATGCAGGATTGTGGAATCCGGCAGGTTTGTCAACCTTGTCTTGAAGGTAAATCAAGTAGAATTCCATTTCCTAAAACTGCGAGCAATCGGACCCAACGTGTTCTCGACGTTATTCACACGGATGTTTGTGGCCCAATGGCAAACGTGACGCCAGGGGGTGCCCGCTATTTAATGACAATCATTGATGATTGTAGTATATACACAGTCGTGTGTCTACTGAAACGTAAGAGCGATGTAGCTGATTGCATTAAGAGATTTGTCACGCACGTCAAGAACAAGTTTGGTCGGGCTCCATGTGTCATTAGATCAGATGGCGGGGGTGAATATACCGGTCATGAACTAAAGCGGTATTATAAGCAGGAGGGCATTCAGGCCCAGTTTACTGCAGCCTACTCCCCTCAGCAGAACGGAGTGGCCGAGCGAAAGAATCGCTCACTCCAAGAAATGGCCACTTGCATGCTTCTTGATGCTGGCCTTGATAAAAAATATTGGGGGGAGGCGGTAGCGACGGCAGCATATCTGCAGAAAAGGTTGCCATCCCGCGCCGTTGATACCACACCTTACGAACGGTGGTACGGCAAGAAACCGTCACTATCACACATTAAGATATTCGGTTGTCCTGCATTTGTTCACATTCCAGATTTTAAACGGTCGAAACTAGATAGCAAAGCGAAGAAGCTGCTGTTCGTGGGTTATTGCAGTGACAGGAAGGCCTACAGATTCCTGAACACGGATACAAACGAGATCACCATCAGTCGCGATGCTCGTTTTGTGGAGATTAAGGAGGAGATTCCGGCACCAGGCGGTCGGCAGTTGGCCGAAGAGGAGCAACTCGTCGAAGTAGATGGAAAATGCACCCGCCCGAAGAATCGATCAGAACCAGAAAACCCAGAGCAGCCACGAAACCAAGTTGAATCTGAGGAGGAAGCTTTCTTCGACTGGGATGATGAACATGGACAGCCCGACCAAACGGAAGCGACGGAACGAGACATGAAGCCGAGCACCCGAAGCGTGTTGCCAAAACGATTGGAAGACTACGTCGTCAACGCAGCGTTTCTGGCACAGGAGGAGCCAGCAACCTACGAGGAAGCAGTTTCTGGGGCGGAGCAGGATTTATGGAAGGAAGCAATGACGAAGGAGTACCAGTCGCTTGTTGAACTGCCCGCTGGTCGCACCCCAATTAGCTGCAAGTGGGTGTATAAAAAGAAGCACGATAGTGTCGGCAACGTTTCCCGGTTCAAAGCACGGCTAGTCGCGAGGGGATTCTCGCATAGATTCGGGGTTGATTACGACGCCGTCTTCGCCCCGGTGGCGACTCGGACAACTTTAAGGATTCTCCTGACATTCGCCGGACAGAAGAAGATGCACGTGCACCACCTCGATGTGAAGAACGCATACCTCCATGGAAAGCTTAAGGAGAAGGTGTATATGCAACAGCCCAAAGGATTCGTCATTCTCGGGAAGGAGAAGTACGTGTGCCGGCTCGACCGGAGCCTGTACGGTCTCAAGCAGGCCGCACGTGTGTGGAACGAGACGATTAGTGCGATGTTACGAGACCTCGGATTCAAGCAGTCAGTATCAGATCCGTGCCTCTATATGAAGAGATTATCCGGCGGTGGCATCGTCTACCTTCTAATTTATGTCTACGATATGATTGTGGCGACCACGAGGCAGGAGGAGATAAAGCGCATCGAAGAGCAGTTGCAGAAGAAGATTACGTTAACTTCGCTTGGAGAAGTAAACCAATTCCTCGGCGTTAGAGTGAGTAGAGACAGTGAAGGATTCTTCAACCTGGATCAGAACGTATTTATCAAGGTTCTTGCGAAACGGTTTGGCCTCCAGAATGCTAAAGGTTCGAGCATTCCACTCGACCCTGGATACTATCGCAGCCGGGTGAACAGTCGACCCCTGGAGTCGAACGAGCGCTACCACAGTCTGGTAGGCGCGCTTCTTTACATCGCTGTGAACACAAGGCCGGATGTAGCCGCAAGCGTGTCCATCTTAAGCAGGCAGATCAGCGGTCCTACGGAGATCGATTGCGTCGAATTGAAACGTGTCGTGCGGTACTTGCTGAAAACCGCCAGCTATAAGTTGAAGCTGTCAGCTTCGAAGGATGAGCAGCTGGTTCTCGTCGCATATTGTGATGCGGATTTGAGCGGAGATCCGTCGGACCGGAAGTCGAATTCTGGCTATCTGTTTCAATCTGTTTCAAGCGATTCGTGGAAACAATTGGGCTGGTCAGTGCCGATGGTCGGACTGAACCGGTTCCGTGACGTCGAGGAGGAGTGTCAGCTGTAAAGTGGGGGCAACGTTCATTCTAACGCCGTCACTGCACCGCACTGCTGACAACGTAAACAAAATGAAACGGGAAGTGAACATTTTATCCTACTATTCTGTACCCAAGTGACGACCAATAAAGACGTGTAAAAGTATCGGTCTCGCGTGTGTTACTATTTTCTTTCCCTCTTCACCGAAACGCATTATCCGGGGTATCCGGGTATTTCGCTGGCCTGTTGGGTGTCCGTATTCGTCGGTTTGTCCACTCTGTTGTCCCACAGAACTTTCTTCACATCCTGGACGTGCCGGAAATATTGTACTTCTCTGTCACTTTGCACAATGATTTTTGCCCCATCTCTGGCTAGAACTGTATAACGTTCAGCTGAAAAAGTTGGATCTCCTTTCTGTCTTGCATTTTGAGCTAGAACTACCTTATCTCCGACAGCAAATTCTGATTCTTTTGCTCTTCTGGTTAAATCGGCATACTTTTTACTGTCAAGCTTCGAATATGAGTCTTTTTCGCGAATATCTGTGCGATCAATTTGGTTCGAATGATTTTTTTTTCTTTATTAAAGAGACTTTTATCCTCCTGGGCTAGTTCGTCTCTTGCGAAGAAATAATACGAGGTCCTGATGGGGCTTCCCAAGCAGAGTTGTTTTGACACAGTTTTTCTTAAACGTAAAACATTGGGGCCAGTTTAAAGTATTAATATGGCCGGTCTATCCTTATAACAACACATTTTTGTTGACTTCGTCTTTCGATCAACGGTTGTTTACGATAGTCTTGGTGAGAAGTGACCGTTGGATAACTCCCAGTCGATGAGCGCGGGCCATTGGTGGGAGATTCAGCCACACTGGACTGCGGGAACTCGTCTTCGCCTTACGGAAGGGGAATGAGCTCCCATCGTTGGATGTTACTTGATTCTATGTTTTCCGTTTGCTTTGTTCATGCTTCGAATGGAGTTTGTTGTCCTAGAACGAGGTGGGGACTGGAGACCTGCTTTCTGATGCTCGGTTTCGTTTTAAGTTTAATTGTTGACTTTCGCTTTCGTGGTTTTGGTAGTGATTCCTGTTGTAATTTCTTCGTCGTCGTTGACCTGCGCGTCATATGTTGAAGAACAGTTTAGCATCCTTCAGAAAACGGAAAAGGGCCGCGGTCCTGGCCTTGTCATCTCCGAGGACATCTCGGATACTGCCTGTGATACCGTGTAGAACTCGTAACGGTTCGTAGACTGGACAAACGCACATAAAGTGCTCGACCGTGTTTTGGACCTTACAATAGTTGCATAAGATGTGGAAAGGTTGGCCGCCCATATTGTGTGACACCTTGCAGTGTCCCGTTCTTAGTCGCGACAGTATCCTTTGTTGCTTGAGGGATGGTAGATCCTCAAACCTCGAGATTACTCCCTTGATTTTTCGAATGAAAGGGCCTTCAGTGTGACTCCACTTGGTGGCCCAGTACTGTCGGATAGTATTCCTAATCCAAAGTTTGACGTCCTGTAACGGGACCTCTCGGGTTAGAAGCTCCCCGTTATGTCCAGTGCTAGCGAGGTGGTCGGCAACAGTATTGCCAGGTACACCGCAGTGCCCTGGTACCCACATAAATGTTGTGCTGGGGGGAGCCTGCTGTAAGATTGCCTGTATCCAGGGATGTTTCGGGGTATCTGCTTGGAGTGCTTCGATAACACTGGCAGAGTCCGACACGATAACGGTTGGGTTCGTCGATGGCTGATTGACGGCCACGAGGATGGCCGCAGCTTCCGCCGAGAAAACGGAGCATATGTCCGGGATTCTGCTGCTGATGTTGATACTGTCGTCGCTAGAATGAACTCCAAAGCCAACCCCATGACGGGACTTGGAACCGTCGGTGAAAATTTTTTGGTAGTCTTCATACTTGCCCCTTAGAAGCTCCAGAACCGAACATTTCATCTGTGCTGAATTATCTCCGGCCTTGAAGCTGCTTTTGATGGAACTCTCCGTCCGGAAAAGAATCATCCCACTGTTTCGCTCCGTACCATAGCAGCTCGGCAATGCGAGGCAGCTTAGTACCGTTAATTTTTTGTAGAATGCCGTCGGATTCCTTGATTAGGTAGATTTCCTCACTTCCACTGGTCTTTTCCAAGAAGCTGATGGTCTTGGCGATAATAGCTACGTCGATTGAGAGATCGAACGGTAGGGCTCCGATCTCCACACAGGCCGACACAGCCGGGGTGGATGGTAACAGTCCGGATATAATCCGGAGGCAATTGTTATATATAGGCGCTAGGATCTTAATCAGGTTTTCTTTCGCTATGCAAGTTAGTTCGAGACCGTATGTCAACCTGCTGTCTATGATGGCTTTGGCCATTCGGAGACGGATGTCTCGATTGTTGCTCCTGTGTGGCTTGGCGATGGTTTTGAGTAGGTTAATTCTCGTTTTACAACTCTGCTTCAGCTTGTTGAAATGCATGTTGAAGCTGAGGGAGCTATCGATGACTACGCCTAACACCTTGATAATTCTTTTAAAGGGGATCCTATTGTAATTGATCGAGACAGCCGAGCTGGGAGAGCGGTGTTTCGTTGGACAAATGATAACGTGGACACTTTTCGTTGCAGAGATTGTAAACCCTCGGTTTTTGGCCCATTTGCCGACGGCGTTTGTTGCGGCCTGGATCCTTCGACGTGGTTCTCTGTGAGTGTTGCCGACAGCCAACAACAAGATGTCATCCGCATAAACCAGGATGAACATGCCTTTGGGGAGATCGTCAAAGATGCTGTCCATCGCAACTAGAAACAGAGTAACTGCCAGTACCGACCCTTGCGGTACTCCGGTCTCCTCTCTAAAGACTCTGGAACGAGTGTTGCCAATTATCACCTCATAAGTTCGGTCGGTGAGGAAACCTTTGACAAATTCAAGTAGATTGCCACAGAAACCCCAGTCAACTAATGTTTTAAGGAAGAGGGGAGTGCATGTTCTATTGTAGGCCTTGCTGAGATCCAGTGCAACGGCTTCAATGTGTTGACCACGTTCTTTAGCTTCCATCAGGATGGATCCCAATGTAGCGAAATATGTGTTTGTCCCTCTCCCGGGACGAAAGGCAAATTGTCGGTGGTCCATGGTCCAGCTTGTTATTTTCCTCTAACGTATCAATGAGTCGCTTGTTAACCATGCGTTCCGTGGTTCGAATGATGTGATTCCCATAGAAATGGTGTAACCAGTCCTTTGGTTACATTCTTTGATTTTGTAAATTTTGTAAATATTGTAAACTCTGTAAATCTTTTAAATTTTTAAGTCTTCTAAATTTTGTCTATTATGTAAATTTTCATAATTTTGTTTATATATTTTTAATTTTTTATTATACTTCTTTTATTTAATAAGCAATGATTTTTTTTTTGAAAAAGAAATAAGAACATTTGAATTAAATAATTTAATTAACACCATAATCGAATATTTCCCCCCTTTTTCCCATCCTTGGCATCCCTATTCTCCCATTTACTGAGTCAACCGTTACGCGCCATTCAGTGCGCTCCCACAGTCGACCCTTACTGTCGATGAGAAGGCTCCCATACTGCTGGGGTCGGCGACTAGTAGGTAAATGTTTTCATTACGTCTCAGTGCGCGCAACTTCGGTCATATGAATGTTTTTTTTTTATTTCCTTTCCTACAGGAAAAGTCTTAGTCAGTAATTCGCGGGTGTTGACTGGTGCAATTTTGTGGTGGTGTATTTCGGACATCGAGTGGGCAACGGCCTGGGTGTCTGCCACTGACGGTATTCCGACGAAATAATTGTGCCGAATTGGAGCTGGAAACTACGGTTGGACGTTGGACGGTCCAGTAAATACCGACAATTTTCCCTCCCCTTTCCTATTGACGTAGACTACGTCTTACGGCAAGGGTAGGGTGTCAAATGAAAATCTAAAATATTGCGACCGTCACGAAAAACCGTACGTTTTGTACGCGAATAACTCAAATAATCCACTATAGATTCACATGATTTCTTCTACAATCGGTCAGAAATTTTACCGCGCTCCAATTCAATTGTCAAACATTATTCTCAAACAATAGTAAACTATTGAAAATAACGCAAATATAAGGTGATGTCTTATAATGCCATTTTGCAGAGTATATTTACCAAATTTCCTATCACAAATTTCAAGTCGAAGCAAGGAACGTCTTGCATCATCTTCTTCTTCTTTATGTTAGAGAGAGACTTTAACCAATCATGTCAATCGTCTCTCCATGTGCGTCTCGCATGCAGCTGAGAACGGCAAACGCACACTTAGGAAAATTTTGCCTCATTCGTTTGGCAGCATTGAAGCTGTGCGGAGCTAGTCGCGGGGAGCTGGTCGCTGGAAGCTGGTAGCTGGTCGCAGGCAGCTGGTCGCAGCTGCTTCATTTGCCGGCAGCGGAGCTGGTCGCAGAGGCAGCTGGTGGTCGCATAGCAGCTGATGGTAATATGTACCAAGCCTCTCCCAAACAGCGATCGTCGCGATGAGGTAAAATGGCGGATTATGGGGCGCACAATCAAGCCGCCATCTTACCTCATCGTGACGATTGTTTCGCCGCGACTTCGAAAACGCTGCTGTTTGGAGGAAAGCGTCTTTGGGGCGAGCAGCAGTAGGTGAAAATAATCTGTCCTTTTGAGGACAATAAATTAAAATAAAAGAGTTGTTTATTAAAGAACTAATCTTAAATTTAGTTCGGTGCTCGATGGAGGGCGAGCCGTCGGTAAAAATTTTACCCAGCTGGTTGGCGCAATCCATAAATTGATAATCTGTCCTTTTGAGGACAACCAATTTAATTGAAAGAGTTGTTTGTACAAGAATTAAACTTTTATTTCGTTTGGTTTGTGTGCCTAATATCATGGTGCCGATTCGTTCGCTGCAACTGCAAAAACGCCTCCATGGAGGGCGAGCCGTCGGGAAAATTTTATCCAACTTGTTGGAGCAATCCACAAATAATCTGTCCTTTTGAGGACAACCAATCCAGTTCAGAGAGTTGTTTTTATAAGAATTAAATTAATATTTCGTTGGGTTTGTGCGCCATTTAATCTAATGCCGATTTGTTCGTTGCCAACAACTAATTGGGACGCTGGAGAAGGTCCATAAACTCGAGGTAGGAAATTGATATTTATTAAATTTAAATCAATTTGACAAAGTGGATGTCATCATAACAATTGGATATCTCTATGTTATCGCTCCCTGTTTTAATAAATTTCAACATAGTATTAATTGTATTCTGGTGATGGCATGCACCGCGTACTTTTACATCATACGAACCTACCCATGATATCGATACAAATAATGCGCAGAAGATATTTTAATGCGTGATTATTTTCTCAGGTGTTTATCTTATATTTAGGGTATATTTCCCTTGACTCAGCCTATTATGCAATGATCGATTACATTATATATTACAACTCATAAAGTTTTTAAGCTGCAAGCGAGACTAAACTAGTTAGACACTTGCTAAGATACGCTTGATAAGACATTTGGTAGTATGTATCATGAAAAGTTACACAACTCTTTTTATAAAGTCAGCAACATTCGAGAGTTCTGGATTTAATGTCGGTCTATAAGCACCAAATTGGGTCTATTCACGGATGCAACTTCGTCCCATTCGATGGATTTATTACTAAATGCAGCCTCTGTTCGTTGTTTTCTGATTTTATGAGTTACGGCATTGCTAGCTGTATTCGATTTACTTAATACAACATTTCACAAAAAATACTAAAGTAAAACTGCCTCGAATAACTTAAGTGATGTTTATATATGATTCATCAGTCATTCAATAATGAAAACATTATAATTCACTATACAATGATTTTGTTCCTTCTTTTTGTGTTTCGATGAGTCACTAGAATATAAACAACCGAAAATTCATGCATTTTCACTTGAAATTTTACCAATAACAACCTTTTTACTACGTTATTGATACAACAGGCCAAAGTTGGGAACATACAAAAAATTATGTCCCCAACATTGGGTCTACGATTTTCTTGTAAAATCATTGTTATCTTAGCTATGTGAAAAGTTAGCTCGTAGCGTGTAACTATTTTCTGCACATCCAGACTGCATTACTTGCTGTATTGATTCAATTAAACCAAATTTAGGTCACTTGAAGATCGTGTAGATCATCTGTTCAGTTTAACCAGTGAAATCATGATGCCCCAAAAGTTCAAGAAATCGAAAATTACGCTTAAGTGAACAACTATAAGTTGATTTATATTGTCTCAATTGCTTCGGATTACATCGGTCATCCTTAAAGCCACATGATTTTGTTGATTATCGCTAAATTAATGACATATTTGGTACATAGGCCGAATGAAGGAGCTAGGCTAACATTACGCCCCCTTACCCTGTAAGAATTTATTATATATTAACCAACCTTTTCTCCCATACCCATGGCAAAGAAGTTGGGACGCTGGAGAACGTCCTTCAGTTCGAGGTAGGAAATTGGTATCTATTAAATCAAAATCAACTTGACAAAGTGCATGTTAACATAGCTCTCTACGAATCACTTTGGTCTCCCTGTCTTAATAAATTTCAACATAGTATTAATTATATTCTGGTGATGACATGCGCAGCGTGCTTTTACTGCATATAAACCTACTTAACGGGTGTCCACTAAATAATGAGAACGAAAATAATGGGTCAGGAAAAAAATACCAGTGAAGTTTTGTTCAAACTGATTTATTTTATTAAAAGGGTCAACTTAAATCTTCAAACTAAGTTTAGTGAATATTGTCATATGGTCCGTGGTCCGCCGTGCGGCGCAGCTTAGTCGTTATGCTGGAACATGACCGTTGGACGGCAGCCACATCGATTTTTCGGATGCAGCTTTTGATCCTGTTGGTAAGTTGCTTGGTGTTCTTGGCCTTCCAATTATCCTTGTATACCATGGAGCTCAAAAGACCGAAGAAATCCTCGATAGGACGGCACTGTGGCAAATTTGTCGGATTCCGGTCTTTTGGGACATATGGTATATTTTGGCTCTCCAAAAACGTTAGCGTTTTTTTGCGTAGTGCGATGATGCCTTGTCCGGCCAAAACACGTATTTGCCATCCGAGTGATGTTGTTTAAGAAATGGGATGAGTATTTTCTGCAAACACTCTCTTTGGTACACCTCCTGGTTGATGGCCAAACCGCTTGGTTTGAACCACGGCTTCGAAATACCCTTATCGGATATTACGATGTATAACAAAACCTTCGATTCAAATTTGTGCTTGAACTTATACATTACTTTTGGAGGAGTAGTAGATTTATCCTTAGTGTAGAATCGGTCGTTTCCCGGTATCTGAGACTTCGAAAGAGGAAAGTAGCTTTCGTCGTCCAGAACGAAAGATTTTCCGCCGTAATTCCGAGTCATCCAGCGGCATTGGGATTTCACGGTTTGAATCTGCTCATCTGTGTACTCTGGGGATCTGGTTTTCTTTCTACACACTATTCCTTCTTTCTTTAGCGTCTTGCAGATGAGTGACTTCGAACAATGGAACTTTCGGGCTGCTTCCCGTTGACTTACCGAATCCTTGTTGTTGAACATGCTGCGCAGCGAGCGGAGCGTTTTCTAATTAATTATTTTCGCTGGACGGCCGCAACCTTTCTTCCGGGTTACTCTCATGCATGCCAGGATACGGTATACGGTGGATACCGGAACTTTTTCACGACAAAAATGGTCCACCGTGTATTTTTTTACACGATCTTCGTTCGCTTGAAAGAATTGTACAACGCGCGCGCGCAGTTCTTCCTGTTTCGACGGCATGCTGAACACGACTGAACATGTTAGAGTGAAATAAGAGTGTATGAAAATTTTCTGGAGAGTGCAACGATTCATTCATCTAAAGTGACATTTCTATGCGGCCGTTTTTGTTCTGATGGAAAAGTATTGAAATCATTCTCATTTTTTAGTGGACACCCGTTATGATATCGATACAACTAATGCGCTGAACATGTTTTAACGCGTGATTATTTTCTCAGGTGTTTATTTTATATTCATAAGAATTTATCATATATTAACCATTATTTTCTCCCATACCCATTGCAAAGAATAATGATATTTTATAAAATTCACTCTCTTTCTTCTGCGAGATCTAATATGTTCATATATATTTCGTTTTCCTAAACGTTTTAGCCATATTGAATTCACTATTTTACCTGATATTCACATAGAAACATGAATAATAATTTCACAAGAAAACCATAGACCATATTCTTGGTACGCATTTCACATTATATTCCCAACTATGGCGTAATGTATTCATCACATAATAAAATGTAGAATATAAAAGTTTTCAATGGAAAAGTAAGAGTGAGCGGTTGTGTATTTTTCGAAGGGCTTATTCATACCAACACCTATATAACTAAATGAATATAGTGGGAATTTTAATGTTTTGAAATGGAATGGCCGATTGATCATATGAGAAAGTCATTTAGTTTTTATAAAGAAGCTTTATATTTTGTATAGTATACCGAATATAGCTGAATGCGATAATATAAATAAATGCCTGGAGCAATGAAATAAATAAACTTTACTAAAATTCGTTCGAACAAGAATCCTTAATGATATCCACATCCATCGAAAGTTTTTGACTCAATTATGTAAGTTGGTGACTTTTCATGGTCCAGTGCAGAAAACGCCTTGTTAAGCATGTCTTAGCAAAGGTATAAATAGTTGAATATCGTTTCTAGCTGAATTATTGTATGAGTTATAGTTAAAATTGTAATCGTGCGCTACATAATCGACTGAGTCAAGGGACATGTACCCTATATACTTGTATATACCTTTGCAACAACTGCAAGATATTTTTTGTTATTTTATGTTTGATAAAACTTCCTGAACTTTGAACATTTTTAAAGACGCTTACACATCTGAAAATGTTGCAATTGATTATTGTGTTTTCATAGCAATCACTAAACCTGTCGGATATCTTCTGAAAACGAATTTTATCGTTATTTGAATTCTAGAGTATTTCAATGTTTATTAATACCCTTGAAATCTAGAATTGCTAAAATTGCATAAATTGCAAATCTTTGATTCTTTCAAGTTGAATTATGCAAAGGCATACTACAACTCAGATTGTATACAAATAATCCGAATGGTATGGTATTTTAATGGTGAATGTTAAAAAGAAGACAAGGTGTCAGTCAAAATATATGTTTGTATTTCAGGGCCACCAAAGAGTTATAAAGAGTGTACAAGAGAATTTTCCCACATACTGACTTCATAAAACCAAACGGCCCTTTTCAGGGCCACCAAATAATATCTCAAGAGCGTACAATAGAATTTTCTTACATACTGGCTTCAACTCGCTGGTCTAATGTCCCATAAGAGCCGCACCCGTCATATTGTGACTTAAACTGCTTCTATCGGTAAGGGCAAGCGACCGACACGAATAATTGAAACCCTTTTCACGCTAATAATAGCCACACAGAATTTCCCTGACATTATAATGCATCACTTGGTTTAACGTAGTCTACGTCAACCGGTCGTGTCTTGTACACAACCCCACTGATTTTTTTTCCTTTCCTCAATTGTTTAAAAAGAAATTAAAACGAAAAATGAACTCAAATCAAAATTTAACCTTCTTTTCTTTCTATTTTGAACTTATCTTTTTCTGCTAATCTCTTTTGGCAACTTCACTTTGGTATTGGTTTGTATGGGAAGTTTTTCCGCCCAATTCCTCTCGGAGCCAGTAAACGACCCTAAATCCCAGGTAAAGCCTGAAGGGGGAAAAAAGTAAGTCCCTAGTGAGAAGGCCGATCTGTCAAGTGAATACTAAAAATTGGCGCCCAACGCAAAATAAAAGAAAAGGTTTCCATTTTACTTTAAAATAGAACCGTTTTCAAGTGAGCTCCAGGTGGAATTGGAATCCATTTTTCCAATTATTTCTATAGGGTTAGTGATTGAATTGTGATCGGAATAATTATGAATATATTGAAAATGCTTTCTTCTTTAGAATCGGTGTGTATGATGATAATGAATCGTATTTGAATTGTGTATTTTTTCCAAATTAGTTTTAGAATTTTAGCCTTTTGTTCTTGATGCAGTGCTTGAAGAAAATTAGTGGAATTAATAGATTTTAAGTGAATATTAAGTTACCTTTTCTCATTAAATAATTAGCGGTGTTCCGATAGTGAAATTTTTCTCGAATTTTTCGGAAATTTTGTGCACAGTTGAGAAACAGCAAAAGTTTATGCTAGTTTTCTTAAGTTGCTTGCAGAGTTGTACAGTTTAGTAATTTATTTTAATTTGACCTAGTTTCCTCATTTTTAGAATTAATTTAATAACGAATAATTATACTTAAATTCGTGAAGTGATTATTCTGAGCAATTATTGATTTGGTAATTTAGTGTATATATTAATGAATATAGTGATTTTTCTGGTCATTTAGCGTATATATTAAAATATTTCGTGATTTTTTTTGTAGATTTTAATTTTGATTGGCGAATACTTGTACATTTCTTTTTTTAAATCCACGCTCGGTTCCATTTTGAATGTTGTGTTAAATATGGCGGAAATGAATAGTGAATTCACATACGCAGTCGAGAAAATCTTAGAGGGGTACCATAGTTTGAGGGTGGACCATTTATCGAACGACGAATTGGATTTTGAGCTCACCATTGGATCGATTTTAATTAAAGATGACCCGACTTACTCACGAAAGCGAAGAGGTCTACGCGACCATTTGAAGGTTGAGAAAGAAGACTACAAATTAATTTAACGTAATGTTGAAGGTGATTGGGAGGAGATGATTAAATTTTGCGAACGATATTACAGTGAATTTTTTAAAGGTTTTGAACAGAACGACAAAAACCTTAGGAAAAGGGGTCAAGCAAACTATTACACTTCGGTCATCGGATTCTTCTTCTTCATAAACAGGCAGAAGGTGAAACAAAGCGCTTTTTGACTACAATGCTTATTGATGTGGTGAAGCTTTTGACAAAGTACTATTATACTGAGCCTGGGGTTTTGGAAAATATAGGTCGGGATGATGTGGAAGAAGGGGTTTTGGGAAATTTATTTCTTGCTAGGGAGTCTCTGTCCCTCGGCCACTCCCTACCGTAGAGGCAAGTACAAGGGTTACAGCCCAGGGTACTGCGATTCCATTGAGCCCCCAATTAGAAGCTCTACTCACTGAGATAGGTGAGCTGACTTTGTAGCGGACCAAAAGCAAGCAGCGTGATGCGGAATCACAGTTTAGTACACCTGAGGTGCCAATATGCGGCCATCAACCTCTTCTAAATACTTCATTCACAAATACGGTATCGGGTAGTCTCTCCCAAGTTACCTGTTATCCAGGACATCCATATATTTTACAAACTACTAGCTCCTACACGACGACCAGTTCTACTGGTCCTACAACTAGCGTGACTTTTTCTCTTGCGCACAGCTACCCAACCTCGCTTCCCCACATTCCTTGTTCGGGGCCCAGTATCCCTCAGGGTAACCCACAATTTCAGCAATTGGGTAGCACACAGTCTTCCATTCCTCGGATACCAATGCCACCTGCAGTGAGCTTTCCAACTTCGGGTTACACACCAGCCAATCCTTATCAATGCCTTGGAAATCCAACTCAGGGATCGGGTCAAATACCAAATCCGTGGCTAGGAAGTTCGAATTCTGGTAACAATCCGGCTTCCTATCCTTGGCTAGGATATCCAGCCTTGATTCCTGAACAACAATTTAATCCTAGGTTGGGAAATTCGGCTTCAGGATATTCGCAAACTTACAATCCACTCAGTGGATTACCGACCACCAATTCAAACCCTAGTGCTAACTATGCGTACCATTCTTTTAATCCGGGTTTACCTGGAAATCACGGGCGTCACACTTTACCAGTGTCTAGATGGAACATCGTTAAATATGATGGGGAGGACCAAGGTCTTAAACTTAATCATTTTCTAGGAATGGTTCATGCCATGTCAGTGGCTGAACACGTTTTGGACTTGGAACTTTATGAATCAACAATTCACCTTTTCAAAGGACCGGCGCTGCAGTGGTATATGACCATGTGCACTTCGGGAACACTTGGTGCTCGAGCTCAGGAGAACGTTTATGCATCCTGATTTAGATACTTTGATTACAATGAAGGTTTATCAGCGCCATCAACAGCGAAATGAAGCCTTCCTTCAATTTTACCATAGTATGGAGGAACTATTCGGAACAATGAGTGTTCCAATTCCTGAACACGAGGAGGTCCAAATTCTGATGCAGAATGTAAGGATCGATTATAAGAGACAGTTAAATTTCCTCCCTATTACCGACCTTCAGACACTAGTGTTCGCCAGTCAGAAGATAGACGCCGTCAACTTCTCTGTCTACAATAAGTTCTTCGGACTGGAGAAGTCGGTTAACACGATGGAGTGTTCTGAGGCTAGCGCCAACCCGAAAAAGGAGAACCAAGCAAGCAAGCAACGCCTTTCACAGCCTGTACCTCAATCCGGCTCTTTTTTACAAACCAAACAGTATCAAAAAAATTCGCCAAGCAGATCTGCTGGTCCTCGTGGGGAAACTCGGAAACATATGACACTCGAAGACATGATCGAGTCTCATCAGCCTCTTTCCAATCGCCACTGCTTCAATAGCGCAAGTTTGGGCATCGCATGGACGAATGCCGACTTCCGAGAGGAGTATTTTGCGAAAACTGTGGGTTTCGAGGCTACCCATCCAAAAACTGTCCGTATTGCGAAAAAAACGCCATCGCAGCGAGCCAAAACCGCCGGCCGCACAACCAAAATTTCTAGACGTAAACCCTCCCGCATATTTCGAGTCGGCAACCGATTGCGTGTACCAGGTGTCTCCGGCTTTGTTCACGATTTAATATCTCTTTCCCAATGATAATCTCCGTATACTTCTGTGAAGGTTTATGGCGTAAACTTTCGAGCTCTTCTTGACAGTGGTAGTAATTTTACGCTGATCAATGACGCAGTCTATAATTCGATCAAACCGAAGCGAATATTTCCACTTCGGGATCCTGTCCGGCTACGCACAGCGAGCGGTGAAGCGCTCAACGTCCGATGACAGATTTACTTGCCTTTTTCTTGGAACGGTACAGTCAAGGTTGTTCCTACTCTAGTCCTATCCTCTTGGCTATCAACTGCATCTGTGGAATGGATTTCTGGAAAATGTTCAGTATCCAACCCACAATCACAGGATGTGCCATGATTGAAAACTCAGTGGAAGAAACAAGCCTCGAGTCACTGCCGTCTCCGACGGTTCTAACTGCTTCCGAGCAGCAGACTATCGAACAGATTAAAACGCTGTTCATAGCAGCCCACCCCGGACGATTATCCACTACACCACTGGCGGAACACAAAATCGAACTCTCCGAAGAATGGCGGAGAAAACCCCCCGTCCGACAGTTCCCATACGTCATGTCTCCTAAATCGCAAGGTCTGGTAGCAGTAGAACTACAGAGATTGTTGGACGCTGGCATAATTGAACCCAGTAATTCGGAGTGGTCGCTGAACTGCGTCCCCGTCGTCAAACCCCATAAGGTTCGGCTCTGTTAACACGCGCGTAAGATCAACGAACGCACTATTGGTCGTGATGCTTACCCCTTGCCGCACCCATGTCGAATCCTAGGTCAACTTCCGAGGGCGAAATACCTCTCAACAATAGACTTGTCAGAGGCCTTCCTACAAGTTCCATTAGAGAAGTCTTCGAAAAAGAATACGACTTTTAGTGTGCGAGACTGATGGACCAGGTTTTGGGTCATGGTGTATTGGAACCCTATGTTTTCGTTTACCTCGACGATATCGTCGTGGTGACGGAGACATTTGAGCATCACGTTCAGTTGCTGCGTGAAATCGCGCGCCGACTGAACAGTGCCAACCTTACAATTAACGTGGAGAAGTTTCAGTTCGGGGTGCCGGAAATTAGCTTCCTAGGATATCTCTTGAGCTCGGAAGGTCTGCGTGGAAAGCCTGACAAGATCCATCCGATCGTCGAGTACGAAAAACCGACCACAATAACCAAGCTCAGGAGATTCCTAGGAATGGCGAACTACTACCGGCGATTCATCCCGAACTTCAGCGAGACTTGCTGACCCCTTTCGGATCTTCTGAAAACCAAAAGCAAGATCATCGGATGGAACGATGCAGCAGAGAGAGCTTTCTGCTCCTTAAAAGAGCAGCTGATCACCGCCCCGATTCTGGGAAGCCCAGATTTTTCCCGAGAGTTCGTCATTCAGACGGATGCGAGCGATTTTGCTGTCGCTGGGGTGCTCACTTCAAGTAGGCACACTTCGAAGTAGCAAGGCTCTCCCAAACAGCGATCGTCGCGATGAGGCAAAATGGCGGATTATGAGGGCGCACAATCGCGTCGGTTTTGTGCAAGCCGCCATCTTACCTCATCGTGGCGATTGTTTCGCCGCGACTTCGAAAACGCTGCTGTTTGGGGGAAAGCGTCCTTGGGGGCGAGCAGCAGTAAGCAGTAGGTGGAAATAATCTGTCCTTTTGAGGACAATAAATTCAAATAAAAGAGTTGTTTATTCAAGAATGAACTAATCTTATATTAAGTTCGGTGCCGTCGGTAAATGGAGGGCGTGCATGGAGGGCGAGCTGTCAGGAAAATTTTGGCTGGTTGGCGCAACCCGCGATGAATCAATAAATCAATAAATGCTACCAGATACAAATCCATCTTTGCTACTGTCAATTTTATATTCTCAGCTTGAGAGTTTGTTTGATTGGGATTTACGTTTCAAATTGTCGATTGGCAGCCAGTGGTATTAGCAAAACTTGTTTTCCCTTCGTCGCATACCTTAAACCACGTAAATTCCCTATCACGGATACAATTTTCGATGTTGAACATGATATTCCGAACCAAAATTCTATTAGTAGTTTGTTATAAACAGTTGTTCTGTTGTGTTAACGATTCGCGTTGGATAGAGTCCTACCTCTAGGAAGAAAAACGTTTTGAGAAACATAGTGAAAGTGAGAATGCCTAACCGATTTGATCCAGAACGCTTGCGCAGATTCAGAAAGCGCATAAAGAGCGAACATACGGGAATATCGTTTCTAGCTAAAATATTGTGTGATTTTTAGTTAAAACTGTAATCGTGCGCTACATAATCGACTGAGTCAAAGGACATGTACTCTATATACTTGTATATAACCTTATAACAACTGCAAGATAATTTTTATTATTTTCTGTTTGATAAAACTTTCTGAACTTTGAACATTTTATGAGACGCTTACACATCTGAAAATGTTGCAATTGATTATTGTGTTTTCATAACAATCACTAAACCTGTCGGATATTTTCTAATAACGAATTTTATCGTAATTTGAATTCTAGAGTATTTCAATGTTTATTATTACCCTTGAAATCCAGAATTGCTAAAATTGCATAAATTGCAAATTTTTGAGTTATGCAAAGGCATACTACAACTCAGATTGTATACAAATGATCCGAATGGTATGGCATTTAAATGGTGAATGTTGAAAAGGAGACAAGGCATCAGTCAAAATATATGTTTGTATGTACGTATTATAGAATTTCCTCCGCAGCCTGTCGTTACTGAAATCCCCCAAATGATGCAAAACATTGTTGATGGTTCCGGCGATGGTGAGAATTCCGAGATGCTGGCCATTCAGGCACAGTATGACATACGAATAAACATTAAGTAATGTCAAGCGGTTATGATTATAAGAATGACTAAAACTATCATTGATTTAATAATTTTATTTTCCCTTAAAGATCCTCAACTATCTTCTAGGCCTTAAATATAGTCCATCGTAAAACGTGCAACCGTGACCGTGTCATCATTTAAACCAAAAGGCCACCAAATACCAATTTTCAGGGCCACCAAATAATATCTCAAGAGCGTACAATAGAATTTTCTTACATACTGGCTTCAAAACGCTGGTCTAAGGTCCCATAAGAGCCACACACGTCATATTATGACAAACTGCTTCTATCGGTAAGGGTAAGCGACCGGCGCGAATAATTGAAACCTTTTTAACGCTAATAATAGCCACACAGAATTTCCCTGACATTATAATGCATCACTTGGTTTAACGTAGTCTACGTCAACCGGTCGTGTCTTGTGCACAACCCCACTGATTTTTTTAACTGTTTAACTTTTATTTGTTTTTGGATTTGCATTTTACCTTCATATGAGCAATATAAAATAAAAATTTATTCGATGGATCGGTAGGTACCTAAAGGTTATCTGCTCAGATATGTATCGCAGTCGCAGAGTGTAAATGTAAGCAAAGTTCGAATAACATAATTATCTCTAATGCATTAATCAATATTCACATGTCCGAAGAAATTGCCTTTATATATTTATTTATTTTTATTAAATATTTTGTTATTAAACATTGCGCTGATATTTCAGCAGTGCCAAAAAATTGTTGACAAAACAGCAAATTAAGGGGATTGTGGATTTTCTGATCGTTCAGCAAATTAAAAGCAAATTTGCTGAAATTACTTTACTGTACTGCTGTCAGTTTTATGAAATTAATTTTTGCTGGAATAACAGTAACATTTATTTTGCTGGATAGATTGCTGGTTTTACAGCTCGGCAAAATCCAGCAAAATTTTGCTGATTTCCAGCGAAAAAAAAAATGAGTGTGTTTACTTTATTTCGTGGTACAACATGTTTACATTCTTGTTATACAATAAAATGGCGTCGAATCAAGTGGACACACATTTTTAAGAACGGCGGCAAAATTCGAATTTATCGGTACGCGATCTTGCCAAGAAACTCAAACCAACGATACTAAAACTACCGAAAAGTACCATGTTTTCTGTTAGAAAATCATACGACCAGCGCTTTTTGCAAACATTGCAAGCATTGTCTACACAATGTTGAAAATCGTTAATTGCGTTTTATTTAAGCATGAGTCATGTGAAATAAAACGTTCGATGGGTACATAAATATAAGGCAAAAAACGCGAGCGACTTCCTCTTTAAAAATGATTTCTACTAACCAGTTAGTTCCAAGGCTGCCGATAAATGAAGCATTTTGCAAAAGTGAACCCCTATTAAATCGGTCACTGCTGCATATGATATCTCCCTTACTTATATTTGAAGTCTGTTATGGGAAAAAACTTTGCATTTAGTAAATTTACTCTGCAAAACGAAATTATGACACATCACCTTATACTTGCATTGTTTTCAATAGTTTAATGTTAGCAGAAGCAGATAATTTCTCATCTCCATGCGAAGCGCTAGTAGCGGACAGTAATTTTAACGTAGGACTACGTTTTTCTTTTCTATACCGGGTGCCGTTTCAAAATTTTGAAAAATGAGAGCGTTACGTAAAAGTGAAAGGTTTTTGAACGCTTATAACTCTCGTTCGACTGAACAGAATGACTTCATTCATGCGTCATTTTATCAATAAGACTCACAAATTTTTCGCATCAAAATTTGAATGAAGTTCAATTAGTATAAGTAGTTCAATTTTTCATTTGAAAATGACCTTCTTTTGCTCCCATACAAATTTGCATATCAACAAGTTGAAAAATGTGTTTTCCCTAGCAAGGTCATAGGAAACGAGTAACAAATGTCTTCTTCTTCTTCAAAATAACTTTTCCCCGTCCCACAAAAATTTCTGAACGCACAAAGCTATTGGTCGAAAATGACATCATATTTGCGCTACGCTCTGATTGGTTCATACTGCCACAGTAACCTTGCCAGCAATTATGGAACACGTGGAACGACCGAACACCAATAATCAGTTCTCGCTGTGCATCCGTATGCGACAGACGTGTTTGGCGAGCACGTTGTAGAAAACGCCGCCCGTGAATACAAGAATACCAGATTCATCCCACTTCACCTGCAGCTGGCCATCCGCAACAACGAGGAGCTGAACGAAGAAAGAAAGCCCAAGTGGAATCGAAAACATTTCTCCCCCGTCAACTAAATCCGTCCTTATTAGGACGACCAAATCAGTATACCTACTAAAGAGTTGGGTTGAATTTTTCTAGTGTGCTGTTGTTAATTCAATTACCGCATCACGGCTGAATATGGCAATAATTAAACGTCGCGTCCCCGATTAGAAAGAACAAAGAACGTTGAACAACAAACGAACGAAAGTCAAGAAGGGATAATTCGAGCCAAACTGCAACCCATCAGTGACCTTGTGGTGGAGCTCGCCATTGATCCTAGTTATGCGTACCGGATTAGTTGCTGTTGGTGGGAAGCAAATTAGGCATATTTCTGTTGAGAAAATCATCCGTCTAGCGTGCACTAATTCAAACTAATTATTGTGGCGCAATAACAGAAGTTCGTCCCCTTTGGTGCAATCTGTATCACATTGCCTTCGTTGGTACCGCCTTCTTTTGTGCAATGGAAGAATCCAGGCAACGCAAAAGTGAGGTTAAACGTCGTAGATGGCGCTCTTTTAAAATGGTTTTTCGAACTGTCTAAGCAAAGTAATTGGTGATAAAAATGTAAGAAAATCAACGATAATGACGATACTGACCAATTCCATACAATTTGAAACATAGCTAGAAAGTTATTATCAATTTCAATTTTAGATACTACGATGTTTAACCTCACTTTAGCTTTACGTGGATTTCTCAATAGCATCCGACGCCATGACATACCAGCTCTTAGCAGAAATTTTGATTCACTCTTACATCAGTCGTGGTGCTGTGCACCCTGGATGGTGCACTGGCGAACAGTCGTTGCCCACACTCCCGCTTCTTTCTACTCTATTTTTGAGTACAATTGTATGCTATCTCTTTTTCCCTCACTGTGGATCAACTCAATTTTTGATTGGATCCACTTCTTACAAAAATTTAGTAATTTCCGTGAGAGAAAAAAAGATAGCATACAATTGTACTCAGAAATTGAGTAAAGTGAAGCGGGAGTGCATGGAGGCGTTGGTACAGTTGGCTGTTGGTGCCGATGCTCCTGTCAACCTCGCTGAGAGAGGCATGGCTGCTGAAGCCTACGAGTTGGCGGGAAAAAGCCGCTCGTGACGAGACAAACAACCCTAGGGGAATCGCAAACTATTTCTCCCTCGTCAATTAAATCCGTCCTTTTCAGGACGACCAAATCAGTTTATTAACTAAAGAGTTTGTTTGGTTGAATTTTTCTTTTGTCGGTTTGTAGTTCAATTACGCCGCGTCCCGGAGTATCGAACGAAATTTTAGAAGGGATAATTCGAGCCGAATTGCGACACGTCAGAGACCGACTAGACTATGTGGTTGAGTTCGTTTTAGTTCCTAGTTATGCATACCGGATTAGTTGCTGGCAGTGGCTAGCAAATTAGGAACATTTCTGTTAAGAAAATCATCCGTGCACTAAGGAAAGGTCCATTAGTAGTAGTAAAATTGTATTTTATTTGTCCATTCTTTGTCTTATATATTAGGTTTACAAGTTAAATGTTTAGCCCATTGGGCTCTTCAGCTTTGTTAAATGTTTTATGTGTTAAGTGTGTTTTGTGGTCAAATAGTTTTTTCAGTTCGGTCCTTGGGACATTGTTAGTTTTAAAATTTGATAACCTAACTATAAACTAATCTAAATCTACAATTTAAAAATCCTAGGGGTGGGGAACCAGATCCCGGATGATCTGGTGTTCCGATGCCAGGCAGCGTGCCCTGTACCGATTGATAGACTCACTGAAACGTTCTTCAAGCAATAATATGTTGGCCTGACGGTGGACCTCAGATGTTCTTGTCCTCTGAGGGGTGTTCATTATCATCCTGAGGAACTTGTTTTGTACTCTCTGAAGCTTCAGGAGATGTGTTTTTGCACAACTCTCCCAGATTGGCATTGCATACTCAATGACTGGAAGTATGATTTGCTTGTAGACAGCAAGCTTATTTTTAAGGGATAATGTAGACCTTCTGTTGATCAATGGGTACAGTAGATTCAACAGAGTATTACATTTTATGACAGTTTTGTCAACCTGATCCCTGAAAATAAGCCTGCTGTCTAGAGTGACAGCAAGATAGACAGCTGATTTGGTCCATTCCACCGTTGTGTTGTTCAGGCTTATTTTACAATTCTCAGGCGGGACAAGTCTGGGAGAATTAGAATGTGGAAACAGGATGACCTGGGTTTTCGCTGCGTTGATACAAATCTTCCATTCAGTGAAGTATTCTGACAGAACATTCAGGCTTCGCTGCAGTTTCGCGGCAAGCGCTCTTATTACCCTACCATTGTGGACGACTGCGGTATCATCGGCGAACAACGACAGAGATCCATTTTCAGGGAGCGAGGGTATGTCCGAGGTGAATAGGTTGAACAGAAGTGGACCTAGTATACTTCCCTGCGGAACACCGGCGGAGATCTCCTGACTACCGGAAACTGCACCATGCAACGAAACATGGAATGTCCTGTCAGAGAGATAATTTTTAATAATCTTCACCAGGGAGATTGGAAGATTGTATCGCTTGAGCTTGTACACCAAGCCATCATGCCACACATTATCGAAGGCCTTCTCGATATCGAGAAGGGCCATAGCGGATGTTTTCGAAACAGACTTGTTCCGCCTGAGGATGTTCATGACTCGATTAAGTTGATGGACTGTTGAGCGACCAAGGTCCATTAATTATGTCACGCAGTAAGGGGTGAGGAGGGGGGGAGGTGTCTGAGAAAACGTGACGATCTATGCAAAAAAAAAACACAGGTCCATATGAAAAACGTGACAAGGGGGGAGGGGGGTTGTAAAAAGTCATTTTTTGCGTGACGTAATTAATGGACGTTCCCTAATAAAAACTAATTATTATGGCGCAATAACTGAAGTACGTCCCCTTTGATGCACTTAGTATCACATTGACTTCGTTGAATGAAAATTTGATTCAGTCTTACGGTAGAGTAGTGCTGTGCAGAGTAAAATGTACTGTAGCGACGCAGTAGGCGTGCGACCACACTGGAGGATGCACTGGTGAGCATTCGTTATCCAGAGAAGTTGGTGCAGTTGGCTGTTTGGGCCGATGCTCCTGTCAACATCGCTACGAGAAATAAGGCTGCTGAAGCCTATGAGTTGATGAGAAAAGCCGCCCGTGACAACAACGGGACAAGAATCATCCCACGTCATCTGCAGATGGCCACCCGCTTCGACGTGGAGCTGAACCAAGAATACCAAGAAGAAACCCCAAGTTTCTCCCCCGTCAACTATATCCGTCCTTTTCAGTACGACCAAATCAGTTTGCTTATTAAAGAGTTTGTTTGGTTGAATATATCTCTTGTGCTGTTTGAAATTTCAATCATTCGATTGGAATCAAAAATTTTGGGAAAGTATGTGGTTCAACCATCGTAGAAAATACAACTATGGCTGTATCATTATTAAAGCCAAACGGTCCTTTTCAGGGCCACCAAATGCTATCTAAAGAGTTAACAATAGAATTTTCTTACATATTTACTACCCAATGCTGGTCTATCGTTCAATTAGCACTATTTCGACCTAGGCGTCAATCGGCAATAATAGACTATGAATTCCCAAACAAGCCAGAACCATCTACAACGCAATAAGGATAATGATCTCGTGATGATAGAATAAAAACATAAATTTACTTGATAATTTTATTCATTTTGTTTGTTTCTTAATTTTTAACAATAACGGCTAGTTTAATACCGTAACATATTTATTGTTTCTCGGAATTTAAATCTAATATACTTCAAATAATAAAAGTATGCAAATGACTTCCATTTTTACTCAAAAATTTGTTGTCAATGAAGTACTCACCCGTTGAGTAATGTTTACCTAATGTGCAGAATCAAATTTACCCATCTCTCCAGTTCAACAACAGTACTCAACTTTAAGTTTAAAAATACTCAATTCTAGGTACTTTGTTTTTGCCGTGTATAGCACCTTATCTACTGGGTGTTGAAGCATTTTAACCCGATACTGTCGTTTCCTCCAAAACAAAAAGCATTATGAACAGCTTCATAATTGACATTTCCGAGCGGATTGAAAGCATATCTGTCCGACTGACTTAAATCAATTGCCGGATTGCCCTGACATCTCAGGAAAATCAAACTGTCCCTCGATTAAGCTGCCGGGAGAGCTAGCTTAACACGAGGTTTCCGAGCGAACCGAAGCCATGGTCAAGTAAACCAGCTTCATGACGAAATGAGGTGGTGTTAGTAGCTGTTCCCTCGAACCCCTTTTCAGGGCCATCAAAACAACTGGAAAAGAAATTTGACATGTGTTTTGGAAAGATGGAGGCTGGGTTTCGGGATAATCGATTGTGAAAAACATCTTTCGTGTGCCGAAGCCGTAATAGTTTTGACATTTGCAATTTTAGCAGTGTTGTACACATATAGGCCTAGCAGAAACCGTATGCAATTGGAGGTGAATGAAACCTTGAGTAAAAGTTTCCCAAATGAACAAAACTCATTCGCACTGCAAGGTATATTACGTGATATAGAGTATTTTGTTATCATATGTCATACATATTATTTCCAGTGAAAGCAAGATGAATGAATTTAGATACTAAGACAGGCTATATCAAATAATAAAGATTGTAGTGCGAACGTTTAGTGTATGGGAATTCGATTTGGAAGGAAAACAATTTCGCCCACTCTTTAAACAATCAAGCGATCTATATTGCACATTGCTTCGTAGTCCTACGTCAACTTTGCGTACAACCCCATTGGGCTGTCCCTTCTAGTTTTATTGCTAGAACAAATAGACATGAAGAGAAAGTGTATTGATAGTTCCGTATAGGGCAACGACAGGCTTTGAAATTGAAAGATACAAGATTGAAAACGAGCGGAGAGCATTTGAACGGTAGTATCCGATCAGGCACATAACCCTTTGTCATACTACCCCATGCAGGATAGGCAAGGGGGGAACTGATTTCCCCACGTTTGCACGTTTGTTACCGGCTTCAATCTCCTCAAAAACACATTCCTACTACTTTCTTTTTGATGTTGAATCCTTCCACGTCCTGGTTCTGCAGCGAGCTTTGCATATTGTAGTTTTGCTTCAAAGCTGACACAACGGATGTCTGCTTGAATGCCGCAGCCAAGGTATTATTCTTTCTCAACAAATCTATCCCTTTCAAACCATCCAAAAGTTTTCCGATTCCAATTCGAGGTTCCAGCCTAGGGTTAGATGTTGAAGGTTGAGTACTGTGGCCAGATGGATTTTCTCCAACGAATGTACCGTTGGGCAGTGGTTATCTAAATACCGGTAAAGTGGAGTGGAGTGAATAGTGATGTTTTCAGTAATTATTATGTTTTATGCCATTTGTTGATGTTATCGTTGTTATCCTTGTTGTGATCCAATCAATATTCTTAAAACAATCTTAACCTTGTAGCTCGGTGTAGTTGATTCATTATTCATTGTGATTGGATGTGAGAATCAGTACCACCAGAGAACAGACATCCAGGCTCGAACATTTTCCCCTCAATTTACTGTGTAAACTTTCAAAAGCAAACCGTTGGAAAACAACGCTGTCTAGGCTAGGGGCCAAGACACTGAGCAATTCTGAGTAACTCCACAGAGAACAGACATCTAGAGTGCCCTCCGTGTGTAAATTTTCGTAACTGCCTTTTTAAAATAACAGCTAGTTTCCGTTAGCTTTGGTGATTCGTATGTTGATGGCGCCACCTACGCGCCTTGAGATTCGATAGGCTGCCAGTTTTAGTTTGGTGAAACCGAGACTAGGCAGCGCTGATTTTCCAACGGTTTGCTTTTGAAAATTTACACAGTAAATTGAGAGAAAAATGTTCGAGCCTGGATGTCTGTTCTCTGTGGTAACTCTGAGCAAATATGAGTATCTCTTATTCACTGGATTCACATTGTCATATTGAACATTCCTACCTTTTGTAAAGCTTGGTTTTGACAGTGAAATTGCATAATAAAAACAAGAAAGTTTTTTCGTCAAAGTAATCATATCAACTTTGTTGTTTTTGTCTCCCGCTAATCGTAAATTTACAGTTCTTGGTTGTAAAAATGTCTAATGCAAACACCGCAGCGATTCCTACTGGCCTAGAACGTTTGGTAAGTATTTTTTTATGATGTGTGTTTGGTGAAATTACTGAAAAAATATACACTTACAGGATACGTTTTGGCAGAGAGTAGAGGGAGAGGTTGGTAATGTACCGATGCATATTAAAAATATAATAAATTTTCAAGACTTTGCTGCTACCAAAGCACTTGGAAATTTGAATAACAATGGCATTTTTTTAAATCGACAGATGAGGAACGCCGTTCCTCGTATCAGACGACTAATCTCTTGCAATGATAAAACATTCCAAACTATTTTGGAAGCTATTCTGATGAACCCACGGAGTGATCTGTGGGTGATGTCAGAATATTCCAAACTATTGTTGAAGCTGTTAAGCAGTATGGCATCAAAAGTTTACTTCTTCAAAAATGCAACTTCGAGCAAAGGTTGGGGCAAATAAATGTTGGGCAGGAAATCAATTTTGATCGTTCTCGTGAGCAGGAGACGGAGGCTATCAGGACTCGACTCCGATTTTGCCTCAATAAAGCGTAATTACCGGGCACTTAAGTTGGATGTACTACCAACTAAAAATAAAATTGATTACTGATGGTCGGATGACATTCCCTTTCTAATATAAGTATGAGGTTTCCATAAAACAGAAACGGAACTTCAAGCGGCAAGAAGTACTCCATTGACCATTGTATACATGTTCAATAGGTTGTTTCACTTTTTACTTCAACCTGGAGAGAAGTCTGCAATAGATTCGATAAAATATTAATTGTTTTATTTTAAATCTCATTTCCAGAGCGACCGATTCTTCGCTCACCGACTCGGGGTATGTTGCCGTACGCAATCGTATACTGGAAACACTAGAGAAGTTCAATCCTATTTTCGAAGCTGCAGCCGGCGGAAAAATTGCCACAATAATAACATGCCCGATCTGCAGCAAAAACATTAAAATAACCCGAGATCCTCCACGCTCATGGCCTATTTTCAACCTGATCCGTCACAAGGAACCGACATTTATGTCCCGATGTGGGAAGAATCAAAGACCATCAGAATAAAAGGAGATGTGATATTCGCAATGAGATGGTACCAATTGTTCACACCAAATTTTTATTGCTGGAAAACAGCAATGTTTTGCTGATTTTTTGTGTGCTGTAATCCCAGTAATGTATACAGCAAAACCAAGATTGCTGATCAACCAGCAAAACTGATATTACAAAAAGTGACAACCCTTATACTGACCCTGGATGTCCTTCAGCAAAATGCTAACAGTTTGCTGGATAAACCAGCAGCAGATCGAAACAAATATTTCTGCTGTATTTCGGCAATTTATAGTATTGCGGAAAATACAGCACAGCAAATGTTTTTTTTTTATATAAATGAAAACACGTTTTTGGCTTATGTACCATTACTAAATTAAGCTTTTTATTTATTTTAGTTGTAAAAAAAATTTACACATTTATCCACTCAATAATTCTCTCGACTATGCTGGAAATCTTTTGTGTGCCTTTGTTGATGCTTTGGAAACTTTGGATGGATTTTTTTATCCTCACTTCTCGGCGCATTTCTTCTCGGATGTTTTAAGATGTCTTCTCACGCGGTATGGGATTACTGAAAGTTTTCACTTCTTGTCTAGCTTTCGGCACGTAGCATAATAGAATGATTCACTTTTCCGGAGGTGGCAAAAAACTAAACGTCGACGAGTATCTATGCCAACCAACTATCGTAATTGACATCGTAATCAAGTTGGTTCTAAAACAAAGAACTCAATTTGTAAAACAAAAAAACACGGAAGCTTTTTTTCTACCAGCAACCCATCAAATTGACAGACAGAACTGTTTACTGGTCTTCAGTAAATATTAGTTACTGATTTACAATCAGTAAGAAAATCTTTGCTGATTTTCGGTAAATAATACTGGATTCCACAAAATGTCAAAAAGAATGCTGGTTAACAGCATAAATGTGAATGTTGAAGGATATTCAGTAAATATCGAAGCTGATTTTCAGTTATTTGTTTAAAGAAATGCTGGAATATCAGCAACAAGTGTTTTGCTGATGTGTTTCCAGCAAAAACTATTGCTGGAATCAGTTAAGATTATTTGGTGTGTTGGCAAAAGGTATAATGTCCAACCAGTCTCTTCGAGATTGTATGCTGAAACGGAAAAGCGATTTGAATCTGTGGATAGCATCACAGCCGCATCTCTGTGCTCCTACCATGATAGATACGACAATGACACATACCCACTCATGGCAGTGGAGAGTCAGGACAGTTCTACTCGAACACGGTAAGCGCTCATACGGTAGAATGTCAATTTTTTGTGCAGGAGGATTTTAAACGTTGTTTTTTTTTTTTTTTTTTTTGTCTTGATTATCGAGATTTTCAGCCTCGGGCTGGTTCATCTCCCGTCGTAGTCAGTCAAACACCACTTTTGGGCATTTTCATAACTTCTCCGGGGTGAGATTCGAACTCGTGACTTAGGCGTGAGAGGTATGGATGTTAACCAATACGCCGGGGTCGTCCCCGATTTTAAACGTTGTTTCCTACATCACGATTTCAATTTTACAAGTTGGCCCTTGTTTTTTTATCACTGTCGGTAGATATTTCCTTTCTAACGTATGAAAAAACCAGTGAAGAAACGCATACGCTAGAAAGCGACTTTCATCTCACTTCCCCCTATGCTCTCCTTTGCTATTTCATAAGGCTTCCCCTTATTATGTTATACCTTACATAATTGTTCATTGCTTCTGATACTTCCTCCTCCTCTCGCCCTTTCCTATTCCCTCTCCTCCTCCTCCTCGTCCTCCTCCTCCTTCTCCTAAAATGCTACGTTATTTGTGCATGTACCCTAAATTAAAATGGCCTTAATTTGCCTTAATTACTGTGGACGATGCAAATTTCCTCCTGTGTAAAACATTGATAAAGATTAATATATAATCGGAGAGAACAATACACAGTTTTTACTTTTTTAGAAGCCTTTCGGATGAAGATGCTCGCCTCGAAGAGCACTGGATTGAGATCGATATGGATTCAGTTAGTCCGGATGAAATGCAACCCGAAATCGAACCGTTTGCCAATTCGAGCTCAATCGTTGTTGACCGACAAGAGGACCATGAGATCCAACACGACTACGGTGTCAGTGCAGTCATTGTTAAACACCTTCTTATCGAACCAGCTAGTGATGTTGCTTTTGGCTTTGATGACCAGTTAGTGTTTAGTGAGTCAAGAAACTTGGGATGTTCGAAATGGTTAACATGAAATATACCATTTTGATGAACGAATATTGATTTGATTCTATTTAATTTTAGATGACACTCGATCTTCCAATAATACAAAAACTAGGGGTAATCATGAAAACGCTATGAATGATTCAGCGTTTCTCGAAATTTTAACAGAGCTACATGAAAAAACAAAAGAGACTAGCCTACATGCTCGAAGATATAATGACTTGGAAAAGGATATTTGTACATTCGCATATCTGACTGCCGGAAACGCTCATTACGAATAAATTAATTCAAATTTGGCGACAATGTCAAAAAAAAAAAACTATTCAGAGGCACATGCACAAAAACACTATTAACATACAGGAAGGTATCATAGACGTTGTTGGTTTAAAAACATATTTGGTTAAAAACGCATTTCCGTTGACCGTCGTACCATAGACTAACTCTAAGACCAGTAGGTCCCATACAAAAACGATTTTTTTCTTGGCTCAGTCAGTACTAGAACATCGTCCCAAGCTCGGTCCCAAGCTCAATAATGCACCCCTTATAATGAACTCACATGAACACACTCTCAAATACTCTGTCAAAATAACACAGCAAATCAAAACAAAGGCGCAAATATGTATAACAAGGTGCTGGCTTCAAGGTGTAATTCGGACCAAGGGGTTCTACAACAGTGAACCAATTTCAAATCGCTAGTTACATATTGATTGTTGGTCGTACCATAGACTAACTCTAAGAGAAGTAGGTCCCATACAAAAACGATTTTTTTCTTGGCTCAGTCAGTACTAGAACATCGTCCCAAGCTCGGTCCCAAGCTCAATAATGCGCCCCTAATAATGAACTCACATGAACACACTCTCAAATATTCTGTCAAAATAACACAGCAAATCAAAACAAAGGCGCAAATATGTATAACAAGGTGCTGGCTTCACGGTGTACTTCGGACCAAGGGGTTCTACAACAGTGAACCAATTTCAAATCGCTAGTTGCATATTGATTGTTGATTGTTGGTCGTACCACGGACTAATTACGGACATCGGACGGACGGTCAAAATTTTCAGTATATAAAGTTCCATGTATACTAGAATATCATCATAGACTAACTCTAAGACCAGTAGGTCCCATACAAAAACGATTTTTTTCTTGGCTCAGTCAGTACTAGAACATCGTCCCAAGCTCGGTCCCAAGCTCAATAATGCACCCCCTATAATGAACTCACATGAACACACTCTCAAATACTCTGTCAAAATAACACAGCAAATCAAAACAAAGGCGCAAATATGTATAACAAGGTGCTGGCTTCAAGGTGTAATCCGGACCAAGGGGTTCTACAACAGTGAACCAATTTCAAATCGCTAGTTACATATTGATTGTTGATATCATTATCAGAGCAGTACTAGAAAAAACAGCAACAGTGCCTTTTCTTCAACTTCGGCAACACAGTTGTCTTGTCAAAACAATGTCCACAAGGTAACATCGCGAGGTAGTGTCCGATATATTTTTTTCTTTCCACTATCCTGCAAGTTTGGATTACGATACGATTAATTTTAATAGACCAAGAGGATCGAACAGGCGTGTTGCTACGAATGGTCGATTGGTTATCGGAGCATCTTGAGACCAAGCGGGTATGTTCATGTGAAAATACGTCATCGACTGGGTGCTAAAGTTTGCTCTGTTCATCCTTTGTGCAAACGAAGTCACACCGAAAGTGTCCGTTTGGTAAGTGCTGCCACCAATTTTTTCAAACCGATTCAAAATAGTTCTAAAAATGTAACATTTCAGCGATACCTCATTGAAACTGTTTTCCCTGGAAGTGGTCATTAGCAATACCATGTTCAGCAGTCGAACCAAACTGGGCAAGCTGCTCTTTCGACGCCAATCAGTGGTAGCCAAGTGACTCTCGGCGGCTCCATGATGCGTGGAATGTATGGCGCTGGCCGATAGTAGAACCATAGACTAACTCTAAGACCAGTAGGTCCCATACAAAAACGATTTTTTTCTTGGCTCAGTCAGTACTAGAACATCGTCCCAAGCTCGGTCCCAAGCTCAATAATGCACCCCTTATAATGAACTCACATGAACACACTCTCAAATACTCTGTCAAAATAACACAGCAAATCAAAACAAAGGCGCAAATATGTATAAAAAGGTGCTGGCTTCAAGGTGTAATTCGGACCAAGGGGTTCTACAACAGTGAACCAATTTCAAATCGCTAGTTACATATTGATTGTTGGTAGAACACCATCGCTAAACTTCCAGCTGAACCAACAGCAACAATTTGGAACAACAAGAACAACATCATCATCGTCGGCAGCATCGACATTCGTCACCTTCGTCATCGCTTACCGTGGGTTTCGTTGTGGCTGTATCGACTATCGGTTCTGTTATAGGGATTATTGAATCGCAGCTTTAGAAGGTAGATCATCCGCCTCGACACCGCCACTCCGCTACTCACAGCTGGAACCTCGAACTGGAATCGGAAAACTTTTGGATGGTCTGAAAGGGATATATTTTTTGAGAAAGGATAATACCTTGGCTGCAGCATTCAAGCAGACATCCGTTGTGTCATCTTTGAAGCAAAACTACAATATGCAAAGCTCGCTGCAGAACCAGGACGTGGAAGGATTCAACATCAAAGAGAAGGTAGTAGGATATGTTTTTGAGGGGATTGAAGCCGGTAACAAACGTGCAAGAACGATGGACTGGTTGATTTTATGACCGCTCTACTTGTGTTCAATTGTTCAATTCGGATTGAATGCACTTTAGTTAAAGTAGGTTTAGTTTGATTGTATTTTCCTAAAGAAATTGTTTAATAAGTACATCTAATCAAAAATGTTATACCACAAGAAGAATAAAAAATATCGTTCTATATATTAAAAGATTAACGATTCAGAAATAGAATCACTCACTTTTCTGACACTATGCATATTGACTATACCACACTTTGCTATTGGAGTCCTGTAAATTGAAGAATGTTGTTAGATGCACACGTTTTTGTGAAGTAATGTTTACCTCTAAGAACATGTTTGATATCACTGTTTCCGCCAATAGATCCGCGCTTATGATGATCATCCTTCAAGTCATCCCAGCTCAGCGGAGAATCCCGCAAATACACCGACTGGACAACGGCGTCAGCTTCGTTGGATGTATTCTGGTGTTCCAGTATGAGCAGAATTTTGGCTAGCTTGTGCAGCAGCAGTTAGTAGCACACGGAGAAAAAACATTCCCGTTTGAAACAACAAACTTGTTTGTTAACATCCAAACTAAAAAAACTAGTTCCAACCTACGATTTCCGAACTTGCAAACCTCAATCCGATACGAGTTACAAATAAAACCGTACACATTGACGTCTAAAACACAACATGCCAACCCAATTATGATACCCAATCCAGCGTGAAACTAGATCAAAAACGAATTCGCTATTAGTTCCATACTATACTGCCGTTCTAGTCATAATTGTCCCATATTGCTTTTTGAAGATTTTCATTTTTCTTGATCAAACAGTCTATTTTCACGTATATTTACAGCAAACACAAACAAAAAATATTAGTTATTCGAAAACACCTTTAAAAATACCAAGTCTGTTTGTCCCATTATAAAATTCTACGCATAACTGTCCCACTAACGAAATATCCACAGGGTTGGTGACAGAGCGTCTCCATTCAAAAAGGTAAGAATGAGATTTCTAACAGTGGGTTCCCAATCATAGATTACTTTAATTTGCACAAAATTATGGGTCACTTCCATTTTATTTGCACGGTGGACAGATTGACTAACAATGGTTACTAACTGACAAATTATTGTGGGGTTAAAAAATACCGAAGTTTTTCAAAAAACAAGAAATTTTCCAATTTTGTTGTTAAACGGAAGCAGATCCCGGATGTACGCCTGCCGGATCGTCGCCTTTGTTCTTAGTATTCACCGATTGCAAGTTGATCGAGCCATTCTGATTGATCGAAACGGCCCATCCTGAGAGAAGCTTTTTCAGTAGATTGTACAGATATTCAACTGTTTTTAGCATTGGTCCTGGATCGCACATTTTGGAAATTAATCTGAAATAAGCATAAAAAATGACTTGCATAACTACTTGTTTACCATAAAAATACCTTATAACATGGCGATTCTACACTCGTTGAAGATTTCGGTGATGCTCATCAATGAGATTTGGTATTCTTTTATCACCAACAGATCGTTGATGATGCGTCTACGCTTCGGATCTGGTGGTTCAACTTTGTACGTTCTAGTTTCATCCTTCATGATAGACAGTGACGCTTCGACTAGAATTTTAATTGGATTAATTATAACGCATGTTTCTCCATTAGCCGTGGTTTAATGCCACCTATCCGCATTTGCATGAATCTGCTATGTGTTGAGTGTACAACGATCTTGCCACCCTATATACACATCTTGTGTATGCGCTATACTGTATACTGTACTGCAAGTGTGGTAGCAGCTTAGTATAGTAAGTTTCAGCTATATGCTGTGTTTGTGCGGTGTGTACCGCCATTGCTTCATTCGTTAGTAAGTACTCGATATGAGAACATTCATTCAATAAAGCTGTTATTATTTTGCTTAATTAACATTTAAAACTTGGCCTTTCATTCCACTGGAACCTCAGTCCAATAGGTTATGGGCCCAGATATCGTTGAAAGTGCGTGAGTTTTGTTGTTTTCGGCGTGGAAGTGTATTTTTTTTTCTCACCGGTTAAAAACGTTTTTTTTTTCGGATCCGAACTTTGAAAGTGAACCGGGTGTGCTTGTGGAAAACAAGATGGCGGACACAAAAGTGACGATCGAGAAATTGAGTGACGGAAATTACGCGGTGTGGAAGTTCAAAATGCGGTTGCTTCTGACGAAGGAAAAGCTGCTGAAAGTGGTGATCGATCCGAAGCCGGCAACCGTGGATGCGACCTGGACCTCAAATGATGAGAAGGCGCAAGCGGTCATCGGTCTGGCATTGGAGGACACGCAGCTGATCCATGTTATCGAGAAGAAGATGGCGAAGGAGATGTGGGATGCGCTGAAGGATTATCACGAGCGTGCATCACTCTCCAGCATAATCCATGTGGTGCGTCAATTAATTACCATCCGAATGCACGAAAATGGCAGCATGTCGGAACATTTGAAGGAGATGGCTGCTCTTCGGCTCCGGTTAGTGGCGCTAGGGGAAGAAGTGAAGGACAACTGGTTTGTTGCCTTGATGTTGTCCAGTCTTCCCAGATCGTACGATGGGTTGATCGTGGCACTGGAAAGTCGGCCAGATGCAGACCTCACAGTGGACTTTGTGAAGGGAAAACTTCTTGACGAGGGTCGACGTCGTGCTAACGGTGCTAGTGATAGTGTTGGTGAAAAAGCACTAGTGATGAACACCGCCAAACCGAAATTTTCAAGTAAGTCCAACGTGAAGAAAGAACAGTTGTGTCACTACTGCAAGAAGGAAGGACATTTTCGGCGGGACTGCCGGAAATTGGCTCAGGACAAGCGTGAGAAAGAGAAGTCGGATGGTCAGAATGCGAGTATGGCCATCAAATCTACTGCTGAATTTGAAGTGTGTTTGGCGGCTGGTGTTACCGGTAGTACTGGTTTCTGGTACCTGGATTCTGGTGCAACGGCTCACATGACAAGCGACGCGTCGTTGTTGGATGGTGTGGATAAATCCAAATCAACGATGGTTTGTCTGGCGGACGGAAATTCCATTAAATCAGCAGGAAGCGGTATCGGTAAGCTAATCCCTTTCAACAGGGACGGAATCCGAACGAATGTGAAGCTTGACAGCGTCTTACACGTCCCATCTCTAGCTGGTAACCTGCTGTCGGTGAGTAGAATCACAGATTTGGGGTTTCGGGTACTGTTTTGTGAATCAGAGTGCTTTATCCTGAAAGGAGAAGAAACGGTGCTAGTTGGGCAGCGCAAAGGAGGGCTGTACCACTTGAAGCAAACTCCGGAGAAGGCGTTTCTGGTCGATCCGAAACATGCAGATTTGTGTCGTCATCTGTGGCATCGTCGTTTCAGACATCGTGACGTGCAGGCTGTGGACAAAATAGTGCATGAAGACCTGGGATACGGGTTGAAAGTGAAACCTTGCGAGGTTCAGTCTGTGTGTGGTCCGTGTTGTGAAGGGAAGATGGCTCGAGCATCTTTCCCGAAAGTGTCGGACAGTAAATCTAGCGCGGTGGGTGATCTTGTGCACACAGACTTGGGCGGTCCAATGGAAGAATTAACGCCGAGCGGAAATCGGTTTTACATCGTGTTGGTGGACGACTATAGTCGTTACACGGTAGTACATTTATTGCAACGGAAATCGGACGCTGAGGAGAAGATTCGGGACTTTTGTAATGTGGTGCGGAATCAGTTCGGGCATTATCCCAAGAAGATCCGTTCTGACGGTGGTGGTGAGCAGTGTGTGAAAAAATTGACTGCCCGAAATGAGTGCGAAAAACAACAGCATTCAATTCTTTGGTCTTTGCTGAACACACGAATTACTAATAAAGAGAAAAAGCAATGAACGAACGAACACAAGCATTCGGTCCCCTCCAAAAAGGTGACCGGCACCGAATGTCTTCATTCACACAGGATGCTACCGACACATTTTTCTATACAGATCTCCGCTTCAATCAGTCAAAACAAAAAGAGGAGAGCATCACAAAACACAATAATCGCAAACATTCTGACTGAATGTGTTCTTGCTATCACCGAATTTTGGCTCTTCTGAAATTCAGTTTTGCACCGAATCGGTGAATGACGAGATGGATGTTGGATAAATTCACGGGATTCTGCTTATTGAATTTGAATTTTTCGCACCCTGGTGGTGAGTACACGGGCGGCTCGTTAAGGAAGTTTTTTGCGGAATGTGGAATAATTCACGAGCTGACGGCCCCGTATTCACCACAGCAAAACGGTGTGGCCGAGCGGAAGAACCGATATCTTGTTGAGATGCTGCGGTGTATGCTTTCGGATTCACGGTTGAGTAAAAAGTACTGGGGCGAAGCGATTTGCACTGCGAACTACTTGCAGAATCGTTTGCCATCGTCTGCGGTATGCAAGACACCGTACGAGCTCTGGTATAGCAAGAAACCTTCTTATGGTCATCTGCGAATCTTCGGATCGGAAGCGTACGTTCATATTCCCAAGGAAAAGCGGCGCAAGCTGGACCTCAAGGCGGAGAAGATGGTTTTCGTAGGATATGCGGACGGTCGTAAGGCGTATCCCTTCTTGAACCCTAAAACGGATATGATTCTGATTAGCAGGGATGTAAAATTTCTAGAGCTGTGCGATACGAACGAAGCTGTTCGGAGCCAGGGCAAGGAAACAGGAGGAGTTCTGGAAGCGATCCTAGAAGTACCACTGACGTCACCATCAGACAATGGAGCAGCAAGTGGTAGGTCCTCATTGTCGTCGGAAGGAAATTCGGAGCTGGTGGAAGAAGTTGTGGATCCGGTGAATGACGACCGGAATTCAAACGATTCGTTTTACGACAGTGCTTCGGATGGGGACCAATCGTTTCGTGGTTTTCCTTTGGACGAAATAGCTCGGCGATCTGGAAGATCGACGAAGGGTGTAGCTCCTCGCAGGCTGATTGAAGAAATTTTCGCTGTGGAGTCACTGGATACGGAGGTAGTTGAGCCAAGATTCTTGAAGGAGGCAATTACCTGTGAAGAAAAGGAAAGCTGGAAGGTGGCAATGGTCGACGAGTTGAAATCCCACGAGCAGAATGGGACGTGGGAGCTTGTCACCTTACCTACTGGGCGAAAACCGGTTGGATGTCGCTGGGTCTACAAGCTAAAAAGGAACGCAGCTGGAGACATTACCAAGTACAAGGCTCGTCTGGTCGCTCAGGGATATTCCCAAAAGTACGGAGTGGACTATGACGAAATTTTCGCACCGGTATCAAGCCACACAACACTGCGGGTACTGTTAGCCGTTGCGAGCAAGAAAGGAATGACGTTAAAGCACTTTGATGTGAAAACGGCCTACTTGTACGGCGATTTGAACGAGGAAATCTTCATGAAGCAGCCACCTGGATACGCAGTAAAAGGGAAGGAAGACATGGTGTGTCGTTTGCGGAAAAGTATTTACGGGCTCAAACAGTCCGCCCGATGTTGGAATCAACGATTGCACGGTGTGCTTCTGGAGATGGGCTTCAAGCAAAGTGACGCTGATCCGTGCCTGTATACAATGATGGTACATGGGAAACGTGTCTACTTGATAGTGTATGTGGATGACATTTTGGTCGGTTGTGAGGATGAAGCGAAGATCGAATCAGCGTACAAGGTACTGAAGCAGTATTTTGAGATCACCAATCTGGGAGAGCTCAGTTACTTCTTGGGGCTCGAGATCGGGAACGAGAATGGAAGATACAGTGTTTCGGTGCAAGGATATATTGATCGTGTTGCGGAGAAGTTTGGACTCCGTGATGCGAAGCGGGCGAAGACGCCAATGGAAGAAGGTTTTCCGAGCACGAAGGAGAAGAGTCCTCTGCTGGAGGATGGGACGGACTATCGGAGTCTCATTGGAGCGCTTCTCTACATTTCCGTGTGTGCTAGGCCGGATGTAGCAGCGAGCGTGGCGATATTGGGCAGGAAAGTGAGTTTGCCAACGATGGCGGATTGGATTGCGGCAAAACGTTTTGTCCGTTACCTAAAGTCAACCAAGGAGTGGAGACTGGTGTATAGCGACGCTGGTGGAAGTCTTATCGGGTATTCCGATGCCGATTGGGCCGGTGATGCTACTACGAGAAGATCTACGACTGGGTTCGTTTTTCACTATGCCGGTGGAGCGATATCGTGGGTTAGTCGAAGGCAAAGTTGCGTCACACTGTCTTCGATGGAATCGGAATACGTGGCGCTGAGCGAAGCTAGTCAAGAGCTGATTTGGCTTCGAAACTTGTTGATGGACATGGGCGAACAGCTGAGCGATCCTGTCAAGGTAATGGAGGATAACCAAAGCTGTATCCAGTTCATCTCTTCAGAGCGGAAGAATCGTCGGTGCAAGCACATCGAGGTGCGGGGACATTTCGTTAAGCAACTGTGCGAGGACGGTAGCATGGAGCTGCAATACTGTCCTACTGAAGACATGGTGGCTGATGTGCTCACTAAGCCGGTGGGTACAGTCAAGCAAATGAAGTTTGCTCGGATGCTGGGATTGTCGTCAAAGGATGGCAATGTTCGTTGAGGAGGAGTGTTGAGTGTACAACGATCTTGCCACCCTATATACACATCTTGTGTATGCGCTACTGCATGCAAGTGTGGTAGCAGCTTAGTATAGTAAGTTTCAGCTATATGCTGTGTTTGTGCGGTGTGTACCGCCATTGCTTTATTCGTTAGTAAGTACTCGATATGAGAACATTCATTCAATAAAGCTGTTATTATTTTGCTTAATTAACATTTAAAACTTGGCCTTTCATTCCACTGGAACCTCAGTCCAATACTATGGTGGCAGAAAGCTACCATCTTAAAACATCTATTATACACGCTAAGACTCAATTACCCATAAAAAGGTAATTGTTTCACCCATATATGGGTAACTGATGCAATACTCATAATATGGGTAAATTGTAATCACAAAAGTGGGTAAACTTGACGCACAATATAAGTAAAGTGATTTTACCTAAATATGAGTAAATGCAATTTACCCATATTTGGATGAAAAAATAAACATTGTCAGTTCGTATATTTCATTGGATCGAGTTGGTTGTCAGTAAAACGGTAAACTTATCTTGCGAATTTTTTATTCATGTTTCATGAATTTTGATTTTGTCGTGACTAAATGGTGAGTGAAGAAAATGGTTTATGCAGTCACATTACTACAATTCTGTTTTTGCAGGTTTGTTTTTTTTTTGACGATTACCAGAACCAACTGATTAAACAGATTGAGGTCCATCCGGTGAAATAGAAATTGCGTATAAGAAAATGGAAGATCTGAGAAACAAATTGGATCCGGATTCGTTCCGAAAATTAAACGGTGAGTAGATTGTGACATCATTGTGACCTTGGAATTATTTAGGGAATACACTACGATGAGTAGGAGGAATCACAATTGTTCTTGTTTTTTCAACCTGATAGGTTCAACCTCGCGGACCCAAGTAACCACAAGCATTATATTATAGCACTTATTCTACCCAAAATCAACATTATTAATGCGGAATCGCATCAATTCAACAGTTGTCAAGTAATGAAAGGTTAGATTAGCTTTAAGAATAAAGTGATGCATTAGCAATGTAAAAATGCTACTTTAGCAATGCCTTATGGCATAACAAAAGATAAAGCATTAGTTCGATCTTAGTGGCGCCCTTGTCGGCTTAAATTAAACTTCAATAAAGCACTAGACGTCATGCGTATGCTCTTTATATGCATGCTATTATAGCCTCGTGGTTACTTGGTGAACTCGCCTTAAATCACAAAGTTTCAATTTAAACCCCCAACGTTTGCATCAAAAGTTGGTTTCATAGTAAATTTATTTACTTTATTTCACCATCTCAGTTCCAACTCAAAAAAAGAAGCATCTTGTACAACAAGCTCAAGGAAATATTTTATGCTTAAGAAAGCGACAGGAATCAATCCCACAATCCCCAAATTTATGTTCCTCAAGGATCAATGGAAGTCGCATGTTGTTTTATCACTTAAAAAAACATTACTTGTTTTAATATTGTTCCTCCTATTATTTAAGGTTGTCAATGTTACGTGAAAACTTGCGGAGTGTTTGTTAAGGGTGACGTAGACGATCTTAAAATACACTGCAAATCGATACACAAGCTGAATACAAGCAGCAAAAATGATGCGCCGTTCAGATGTTCTGAGTGCGCAGCCACTTATTTTCACTTTTAACATCTGAAAAATCATATTCTACAACAGCATCCGCAAATTCAATCAACTGCTATGCAGATAAATAACGACAATTCAAACCAGGAGCAACTTGATAGTCAAGGTTGCTCAGAGCAGAATGATTGCTCCGAAATCCGGAATCCGCTCTTTTACGAAACATCAATTAATTTGGATCAATTTTCATCAAAGATGATAACGCATGTTACTCAACTACGCAGCGATGTGTCTTTGCCAGAATCTAAGATACAGGTTTTCTTGGACGGCTGTTCGTCTACGCTGAAGTGGAGTCAAAAATATGCGTTGTCAATGGTAAAGGAGTTTATCGTTAAAAAAAGATTAAAATTTAATGATCCGGATGTAGTTGCGCTTCTAAACAGCATGGAAATACCGGACGTATTCAACGACGTTCGAACACCACGAGACAATCTTAATTACCTAGCGATGGCTGCCAAATGTCCAGCGCCAATGCCAAGAGAAATCACGTTAGCTAAACGCAAAATTATCAAGCGCGTCTTAGTTGGTGCTCCTGGTAACAAGATGTACCAAAAACGTGTGCCTAGAAGACGAGAATACACAAAAAAGATCGTTTATGAAAAAGACGTTGCACATTACGTACCAATTATTGAAACACTTGGCATGATAATGAACAACTCTAAGGCACAGCAAATGGTACATAGTGAAGAACCACGCAATGATGGAATGTTTGCTGGATACAAAGATGGCACCCAATTCAAGGAGCACGGTTTTCTTCAACGATTCCCTTACGCGTTACGATTATCAATTCACATTGATGATATTGAAGTAGTTAACCCTTTGGGATCCCGCAAAGGCAAAAAGAAGATCACAGTAATCAGTTTTAAAATTCAGAATATACATCCAGCTGCAAATGCAACTCTCAGCAATGAGTACCTCACCTTAATGGCTTTTTCACGAACTATCAAAAAGTATGGATTTAGTTGTGTTCTACAACCTTTAATTAAAGATCTGAAGGTATTGGAGTCGGATTCAGGTGTTACTCTAACGATAGACGGGCAAATACTTCAAATTCGTGCAGTTCTGGTGAACATTGTGGGTGATACTTTGGCAGTGCACGAACTGTTTGAAATGCTTGGGCCACAAGCCAATTCGTTCTGCCGCCAGTGTTATATTAGACGGGAAGACTTGGAAAAAGGTGTGTTTGGTGACAAATTTGCGTATAGAACCAGTTGCAGTATTGCAGCAGACTTAAAGAAAATTGTGGAAAAAACAATGACGCCGTCAGATTGTGGCTTAGTGAAACGATGTTCATTACATGATCTTAACTATTTCAACGCAGCAGAAAACTGGACATTTGATCCGATGCATGATATAGTGGAAGGAGTAGGAGGAATGATTATAAAACTAATTCTACATGAAGCTGTAAATATTTCAAAAATCATAGATATAAACACAGTTAACAAACGTCTCAAAGAGTTTGAATATGGTGAAGTAGAGGTTTCCAACAAACCATCGCCAAATTTTACCAACAAGTCTCTAAAAACTAAAGGCAATGCTATAAGCCAATCAGCATCGCAAACATGGCTGTTGATTAGATCTTTTCCGTTCCCCTTTCCAGAAATCATCATTGCTAACACAATGCATGCTTCAATTATAAGAATCATCCTTAAAATAACATATGTATCATATTCAACCACAGTATCGAATTGTATGTTGAATGAATAACGTCATGCCACATTTGAATTACACGCTCTTTTCAAGCAATGTTTTCCTAACGTTAGTCCAATTAATAAGCTTCATCATATTTCACATTATGTCAAAATTGTCGAAAAGAATCAACCTATCAGCAATGGAAGTTGTATGTCATTTGAAGCGAAATTTAAAACAGTAAAAAGTCAAGTCAAAAACTGCAATAATTTTAAAAATTTGACGTTCAGTTTGATAAAGCGATTGAATCTTAAGCAAGTTCACGATATTTTGAAACATGATTATGTAATAGATAAGCATATTGTCATATCTAAAGGTACTTGCGAAAAGGAAACACTCGATTTCAAAGCCCTACTATTCGATTTGCCAAAAGAAATAATATTGATAAATCATTTGAAAATTAATAATACGAGTTTTCGACCAGGGTTTGTTGTGAAGTATATGCGATGCAATAAGAAACTGTATGGTATTTTGTTGGCTATTGTTTGCTTTGGAAATGGATCAATTTCTGTAATTCAAGATTTGCAAACTGAATATTGTCCACAATACAATTCTTATAAAGCTTCTATAACACAAAACATAACAAGAATATCGACAAGTGCTATGTATACCAGAAAAACATAACATTTGGAAAGCCAATAATGTCGAAGACAACAACATGTATATTAGTTTAAAATATTTCGATGAATAAATGTGTTAGTATACATAGTAAGTACAAATAAAGAAGGCATCATTCCGATGACAAAAACTATATCCATTCGTATTCATATTGATCAATTTGATACATAAACCATAGAAATACATTTCTTCAGCCAATATCCATTCATGCAAATCAACATTAATAGTTGGCAAGCAGATCGCTTTTTCTATCAAATGAAGGTTTAATTAATCGCGAATGTTTAGACGGAAGAAACGAATGGTTATCATGTAATCTATGCCCATTTCACATGTTTATCGGGCATATATTTCACTCTATGATACAACATAAAACAGCAAATAAATCCCATTGTAAAGTTCAAGCTGAAAATGAGCTCGTCTGATGATCAAATGTATGAACCGAAGAAACCCATCAATAACCTATAAGTAACGCAATATTTAACTCTGTTTTATTTTAGATGCAAAAATGCAAAGATATAATCGAACTCCAAATCGAACTAGGACCATGAAAAATAATACGGAAAGTAATAAATGCAATGGCTGTACCTTCAACCAGCTACGCCATCCAATCAAATATCGTTCCGGTTTCTCAGGATCAAACCTTGATTTCTTCACATCAGCATCACGAAGGATCCCCCGATTTACCAGCTGACAGCGAATATGATACTTTAATGACACCATCATCTCTATCAGTTGAAGTAAGTGTACCTACACCCAAAATAAATTTCACATAATCAGTTGAAAATATCCACTAGAAATTCACTTAACTTTCATGTGATTCAGGAAGTGGCAAGTGCTTCGAAAAATCCAGTGAATCTTATGTGTCCAGTGAAATGTATATGATTAGTTAAGTAGAATTTATTTTTCTACGTGATAATCATGTAAAAGTCACTTATAAAAGTATTGGAAAATATCTACTTGTGTTTCCATTAGTAGCTAAGTGAAAGATTTTTTCAGTGTATAGTCACTATAGTCACTAGATTCATAGTCTGGCGGATACAACAACGGGAGCCAATTGGAACTGTCAGTTGGCGGAGCCAATCGAGCATATCTCGAGTAATTAATGTTAAGGGCCTAAAAGCCATTTGTAAACAATGACTTTAAATATCGATTTGTCTTGAATCTTAAATCACTCTCGTGAAATGAACGCAGCATTTGGTAGAAGAATGATAGTTCTACCATGTGGAGTAGCAGGATATAGTGGGATTCTCGTAATTTGTGAGAAATCAACGTTGTTTACAAATGGCTTTTAGGCGCTTAACATGAATTACTCGAGATATGCTCGATTGGCTCCGCCAACTGACAGTTCAAATTGGCTCCCGTTGTTGTATTCGCCAGACTATGAATCTAGTGACTATAATCAACCGTATTTGAAGCTGAGGATTTGCTTGATCTCTGGAACTTTCTTTGGTCCTTGGGGATGTCCTTGCGTTTATTACAAACTCTGGTTTCTATCCATCCGGTGTGAGGCTTGCCAAGCCCCTTTCCTCCATTTCTCCAGAAAAACGCAGCCTGAGAGGTAAATTATTCGATTTGAATACTTATACATAAGCAAGTATTTATATGTAGGGTAAAGGCGGTTTTATGATCGTTGTTTTTTGCACCACTTAGCTATAACTTATGCATTTTCTGTATTTATCACGAAAAAACGACAATAGCTGATGTAGTGATGCCGTAATTTTTATGTTTCTTTACAGAAGTTACAATTTGAAAAAGCAATACTTTCAAAAAGCGTAACTGTATTTAGGAACATAAGCTTATCACGTTGGAATACAAAACAACATATTATGTTCATGCAGGGAAGCTATCAACGCAGAATTAACAGAACATTAGCCCTGTTCAATGAGCTGGAAGTCGATCAAAGTTGTTCCCATCCTGCTTATTGTTCATTGAACGGGCCTATTGTAATACTGATCCTTGCGATGCCGAAAGAGAAGCAGTAGTTTAAGGGTCACCCACAATTGATACGTTGCGGATGCGTTGACGTAAATTTGACAGAAAAGATATGGGAAAACTGTCGAATTCACGCAAAAGCATCCGCAACGTATCAATTGTGGGCCAGCCATAAGTGTTCAACCCCATACTAACCTCTGCTGGTGCCAATGCAAACGGACGAGTTTCTTTGAGTTGAGGGAAGGCTTCGACTATATCGCGCGCAAGGAGTAGTTTGTCTTGGATTGTTGGGTTCCTAAAATATAATAAACATAACGAATCACTGGTGCGAAATTAGCATATTGAATTCGATTAGCTTTTTACCTTTATTTATAAACGTTTCATCATGGAACCGGCTCTCACACAAAATGTAAACCATCTTGCATATTTCCTTCCGTTCAGGAACCCAAGTAACACCAAAAACATCTCTGTGGTCAGTTATCTTGAAATTATGTTATACAGGAGTGTTAAAAATGAAATGAAAAACATCTTTTGTCAAGTAAAAGCTGAGAGGATGTTATCGCAAAACATTGGCCTATCATTTCACTCATGTATTTGTTAGAACATATGACTTTATTTTCGACTCATATATGACCAAAACAGCGCAATTAACCGATTTTTTTATAACATCTTTCAGGTCGCGTAAGCAGTTATAAAGATGCACTTCATAGCATGCTTTTGACAAGACGATGTCTTATCTTGGTAGTTTATAGCATCATAAAAACCAATAGGTTATAATCAAGTTATTGAAAAGTAAAACTTAATGCAGAAATTCATGAACACAACAATTCAATCCAACAAGTGTCAAACTAGCAGATATAGACACATATCGAATTTGACAGTTATGTTTGTTATGAATATGATGAATACGTTTATGAATTCCCATTACTTTTTATCAATTTTTCATAACGATTAAAAAGCAGACCTAGCCCACTGCTAGGCAAGATATGTTAAGAAACGGATACAGAATTGGTCTAACTCCAGGAAAAAAAATATACATATTTTTCGGAACTATAGCGTGCAATAACATTCCCCATCAGCAGTTGAATCATTGTGACGGACGACAAGAAACGTCATTTTCTTTCAAGTTAATGGAGCCAAATGGCATTTCACCAAGAAGATGCCATAATATGGTTATTATGATGTTATAATAACTAACTCAAATAATTTGCAATCGACCATCATGAGTATGTTATTAGACTGCTCTAAAGATGTATTTTGGACTCAATTTCAACTTCACGTCATAGCTATGGACAAAATTACAGTGCCGGTTGAAATTTTGATTACAATTATCACTAAAAATTACGAAAGATGCTTTTTTTTTGTCGATGATGTATCATCTCAACATTATGAGTAAGAAAGAAAATTGATCGATAATCTAGAAAAACAGTTTATGATTTAAAAATAATTTTAATCGACAGTGTAGACCATGTGTCTAATCGACCATGACGATTTTTGATGATTCCAACAGAGAAGCTGTAAACTTGCAAAATATTAGAGAATTTTCTGTTGTTTTTTAATCTTTAAAACGGCGCATGAATTTTGCAGGAGTAAAACAAAAAGTTGCACCATAAAAGTGACCTCGCATATGATATTTTGTTAAGCGTTCTGAGCATTAACAATCTTTAGATTTCTGATATTGATTAAAAATTGATTTGGTCAAAAACGATTGTCATTTTTTTTACTATGAGCTGTGAATATTCTCCTCATAAACAAACATATTTTTCTCAATCATAACAATCTTTGCTGATTTCTGTTCGTTTGACATTTCTTAAATAAGCCTGTCATGTTCAAGTATTTTTGCAATTGTTTTTACTTTGAAATTACTTGATTATAACCTATTTGTTATTATAATGCTAGAAACTAACAAGATTAAACATCATCATGTCCAACGAATGTTTTTCAATACATCTTAAAAACGTATTATTAGTCCTAAATCTGCATCTAAAAACTTCTTGTGTGACCTTAAAGATGTTTCAAATAGCTCGCTTTATTGCGCTGTTTTGGTCATATAAGATACCAAAACTAAGTTGTGTGTACTATAAAAATACATGAGATCATGTCTTAAAGATGGATTTTTGATCATTACATAACAAGGTGTGTTACTTGGGAATGATATTACCCAGCAACTTATTGTACAAGATGCCCCGAAACGCCTTCACTTTTTCAAGAGCTTCACGCATATTCTGGAATAGATTTGTTTTTGTAAACTTATTTGAATGTGTGTATATTAATTCCATACAGTATCGAATAACACGCATCCCAAACAGTCTGAATTCTATTGTGGTAATTGTGAATATAGTGCACTCCAAAAAGCAACAAATGCATTTCAAATACTATTAGGGTAGGTATACCGGTTTTGCTACCACCTCTCATTATTATCACCCAAGATGACAAGATGTTGAATTGCTAATGAAGGCATGCTATTTAAAATGTAGAAAATACTCCTTTGTGTCAATAATTTTCATAAGATGGCTATCAAAGGCACCCTGGTCAAAACTGGTACAGAGTATATTTAAATAGTATGCATTCAGTAGATTCAACATCTTATCATTGAAATGTGCAACGTGAATTTAAATATTAAAATTTATAATATTTATGAAGGGTGACCATAATTAAGGGTGGTGGTCAAAACCGGTACACCCACCCTTATATTATTATGTATCTCGTGTGCCTTTTGAATAAGTCCGATGTGCTTTTGTCGATTAAAAAATAGATGATTTTGATCTGCTTAAATTTATTATCTTGCGGTATCCTCTAGTATACTATTGTGAATTTGATTGATAAAATTGTAATTTTATGAAACGAGCTAGCTGTTTTGTGTATTTGTTTGAATGGCGAACCCGCCCAGGTGGCTGAAAGCCACTCTAATAAAGAAATGAAAGAAAAAAAAAATATTTGTTTGAAGAAACGCTTATTTGTAATTATGTAATAATAATCAAAACAATCTGATCGATTTTTTAATCGATTAAAGCGCATCGGACCTATTCAAAAAGCACGCGAGATTTAATGCTGTGACCAGACCGTTAATGTGTTTTGCGTAAATACTAAGTAGGTACACTTATAGTCACTAGATTCATAGTCTGGCGAATACAACAACGGGAGCCAATTTGAACTGTCAGTTGGCGGAGCCAATCGAGCATATCTCGAGTAATTCATGTTAAGCGCCTAAAAGCCATTTGTAAACAACGTTGATTTCTCACAAATTACGAGAATCCCACTATATCCTGCTACTCCACATGGTAGAACTATCATTCTTCTACCAAATGCTGCGTTCATTTCACGAGAGTGATTTAAGATTCAAGACAAATCGATATTTAAAGTCATTGTTTACAAATGGCTTTTAGGCCCTTAACATTAATTACTCGAGATATGCTCGATTGGCTCCGCCTACTGACAGTTCCAATTGGCTCCCGTTGTTGTATCCGCCAGACTATAGATCATTGCACGATGGCGTCATCAATGCAGTTTTGACAGTTAAGGGAGCTTATTTACGTGGACTTAGAATATTTTACGGTACAGATCAGGATTTTAGATTTTACAGTTTCTAAATTCTATTACGATTAGATTCAGAAAAATGCGAGAACACAGACACCCATGTCTGTATTTTTACATCTTTTCCTGAATCTAATCGTACAGAATCCGGAACAAAGTAAATCTAAAATTTTAGATCTGTGCGGTTCAATATTCTAAGCACCTTGTAAACAAGCTCCCTGAACTGTCAAAAAAGTGAGGTTAATACATTCGGTGCAATGATCTATAAATCTAGTGACTATTATAGTCACTAGATTTATAGTCTGGCGGATACAACAACGGGAGCCAATTGGAACTGTCAGTAGGCGGAGCCAATCGAGCATATCTCGAGTAATTAATGTTAAGGGCCTAAAAGCCATTTGTAAACAATGACTTTAAATATCGATTTGTCTTGAATCTTAAATCACTCTCGTGAAATGAACGCAGCATTTGGTAGAAGAATGATAGTTCTACCATGTGGAGTAGCAGGATATAGTGGGATTCTCGTAATTTGTGAGAAATCAACGTTGTTTACAAATGGCTTTTAGGCGCTTAACATGAATTACTCGAGATATGCTCGATTGGCTCCGCCAACTGACAGTTCAAATTGGCTCCCGTTGTTGTATTCGCCAGACTATGAATCTAGTGACTATAAGTGTACCTACTTAGTATTTACGCAAACACATTAACGGTCTGGTCACAGCATTAAATCTCGCGTGCTTTTTGAATAGGTCCGATGCGCTTTAATCGATTAAAAAATCGATCAGATTGTTTTGATTATTATTACATAATTACAAATAAGCGTTTCTTCAAACAAATATTTTTTTTTTCTTTCATTTCTTTATTAGAGTGGCTTTCAGCCACCTGGGCGGGTTCGCCATTCAAACAAATACACAAAACAGCTAGCTCGTTTCATAAAATTACAATTTTATCAATCAAATTCACAATAGTATACTAGAGGATACCGCAAGATAATAAATTTAAGCAGATCAAAATCATCTATTTTTTAATCGACAAAAGCACATCGGACTTATTCAAAAGGCACACGAGATACATAATAATATAAGGGTGGGTGTACCGGTTTTGACCACCACCCTTAATTATGGTCACCCTTCATAAATATTATAAATTTTAATATTTAAATTCACGTTGCACATTTCAATGATAAGATGTTGAATCTACTGAATGCATACTATTTAAATATACTCTGTACCAGTTTTGACCAGGGTGCCTTTGATAGCCATCTTATGAAAATTATTGACACAAAGGAGTATTTTCTACATTTTAAATAGCATGCCTTCATTAGCAATTCAACATCTTGTCATCTTGGGTGATAATAATGAGAGGTGGTAGCAAAACCGGTATACCTACCCTAATAGTATTTGAAATGCATTTGTTGCTTTTTGGAGTGCACTATATTCACAATTACCACAATAGAATTCAGACTGTTTGGGATGCGTGTTATTCGATACTGTATGGAATTAATATACACACATTCAAATAAGTTTACAAAAACAAATCTATTCCAGAATATGCGTGAAGCTCTTGAAAAAGTGAAGGCGTTTCGGGGCATCTTGTACAATAAGTTGCTGGGTAATATCATTCCCAAGTAACACACCTTGTTATGTAATGATCAAAAATCCATCTTTAAGACATGATCTCATGTATTTTTATAGTACACACAACTTAGTTTTGGTATCTTATATGACCAAAACAGCGCAATAAAGCGAGCTATTTGAAACATCTTTAAGGTCACACAAGAAGTTTTTAGATGCAGATTTAGGACTAATAATACGTTTTTAAGATGTATTGAAAAACATTCGTTGGACATGATGATGTTTAATCTTGTTAGTTTCTAGCATTATAATAACAAATAGGTTATAATCAAGTAATTTCAAAGTAAAAACAATTGCAAAAATACTTGAACATGACAGGCTTATTTAAGAAATGTCAAACGAACAGAAATCAGCAAAGATTGTTATGATTGAGAAAATATGTTTGTTTATGAGGAGAATATTCACAGCTCATAGTAAAAAAATGACAATCGTTTTTGACCAAATCAATTTTTAATCAATATCAGAAATCTAAAGATTGTTAATGCTCAGAACGCTTAACAAAATATCATATGCGAGGTCACTTTTATGGTGCAACTTTTTGTTTTACTCCTGCAAAATTCATGCGCCGTTTTAAAGATTAAAAAACAACAGAAAATTCTCTAATATTTTGCAAGTTTACAGCTTCTCTGTTGGAATCATCAAAAATCGTCATGGTCGATTAGACACATGGTCTACACTGTCGATTAAAATTATTTTTAAATCATAAACTGTTTTTCTAGATTATCGATCAATTTTCTTTCTTACTCATAATGTTGAGATGATACATCATCGACAAAAAAAAGCATCTTTCGTAATTTTTAGTGATAATTGTAATCAAAATTTCAACCGGCACTGTAATTTTGTCCATAGCTATGACGTGAAGTTGAAATTGAGTCCAAAATACATCTTTAGAGCAGTCTAATAACATACTCATGATGGTCGATTGCAAATTATTTGAGTTAGTTATTATAACATCATAATAACCATATTATGGCATCTTCTTGGTGAAATGCCATTTGGCTCCATTAACTTGAAAGAAAATGACGTTTCTTGTCGTCCGTCACAATGATTCAACTGCTGATGGGGAATGTTATTGCACGCTATAGTTCCGAAAAAATATGTATATTTTTTCCTGGAGTTAGACCAATTCTGTATCCGTTTCTTAACATATCTTGCCTAGCAGTGGGCTAGGTCTGCTTTTTAATCGTTATGAAAAATTGATAAAAAGTAATGGGAATTCATAAACGTATTCATCATATTCATAACAAACATAACTGTCAAATTCGATATGTGTCTATATCTGCTAGTTTGACACTTGTTGGATTGAATTGTTGTGTTCATGAATTTCTGCATTAAGTTTTACTTTTCAATAACTTGATTATAACCTATTGGTTTTTATGATGCTATAAACTACCAAGATAAGACATCGTCTTGTCAAAAGCATGCTATGAAGTGCATCTTTATAACTGCTTACGCGACCTGAAAGATGTTATAAAAAAATCGGTTAATTGCGCTGTTTTGGTCATATATGAGTCGAAAATAAAGTCATATGTTCTAACAAATACATGAGTGAAATGATAGGCCAATGTTTTGCGATAACATCCTCTCAGCTTTTACTTGACAAAAGATGTTTTTCATTTCATTTTTAACACTCCTGTATAACATAATTTCAAGATAACTGACCACAGAGATGTTTTTGGTGTTACTTGGGTTCCTGAACGGAAGGAAATATGCAAGATGGTTTACATTTTGTGTGAGAGCCGGTTCCATGATGAAACGTTTATAAATAAAAGGTAAAAAGCTAATCGAATTCAATATGCTAATTTCGCACCAGTGATTCGTTATGTTTATTATATTTTAGGAACCCAACAATCCAAGACAAACTACTCCTTGCGCGCGATATAGTCGAAGCCTTCCCTCAACTCAAAGAAACTCGTCCGTTTGCATTGGCACCAGCAGAGGTTAGTATGGGGTTGAACACTTATGGCTGGCCCACAATTGATACGTTGCGGATGCTTTTGCGTGAATTCGACAGTTTTCCCATATCTTTTCTGTCAAATTTACGTCAACGCATCCGCAACGTATCAATTGTGGGTGACCCTTAAACTACTGCTTCTCTTTCGGCATCGCAAGGATCAGTATTACAATAGGCCCGTTCAATGAACAATAAGCAGGATGGGAACAACTTTGATCGACTTCCAGCTCATTGAACAGGGCTAATGTTCTGTTAATTCTGCGTTGATAGCTTCCCTGCATGAACATAATATGTTGTTTTGTATTCCAACGTGATAAGCTTATGTTCCTATATACAGTTACGCTTTTTGAAAGTATTGCTTTTTCAAATTGTAACTTCTGTAAAGAAACATAAAAATTACGGCATCACTACATCAGCTATTGTCGTTTTTTCGTGATAAATACAGAAAATGCATAAGTTATAGCTAAGTGGTGCAAAAAACAACGATCATAAAACCGCCTTTACCCTACATATAAATACTTGCTTATGTATAAGTATTCAAATCGAATAATTTACCTCTCAGGCTGCGTTTTTCTGGAGAAATGGAGGAAAGGGGCTTGGCAAGCCTCACACCGGATGGATAGAAACCAGAGTTTGTAATAAACGCAAGGACATCCCCAAGGACCAAAGAAAGTTCCAGAGATCAAGCAAATCCTCAGCTTCAAATACGGTTGATTATAGTCACTAGATTCATAGTCTGGCGAATACAACAACGGGAGCCAATTTGAACTGTCAGTTGGCGGAGCCAATCGAGCATATCTCGAGTAATTCATGTTAAGCGCCTAAAAGCCATTTGTAAACAACGTTGATTTCTCACAAATTACGAGAATCCCACTATATCCTGCTACTCCACATGGTAGAACTATCATTCTTCTACCAAATGCTGCGTTCATTTCACGAGAGTGATTTAAGATTCAAGACAAATCGATATTTAAAGTCATTGTTTACAAATGGCTTTTAGGCCCTTAACATTAATTACTCGAGATATGCTCGATTGGCTCCGCCAACTGACAGTTCCAATTGGCTCCCGTTGTTGTATCCGCCAGACTATGAATCTAGTGACTATACGGTTGATTCGTCTTTGATCGAAAAAGCAAAATTATGTGCTGCGCTGATTGCCAATACCGATAACAAAAGACAAATAAGCGATTTGTTGAAGGAATCAGCCATGTACCACCGGTTTTGATCGACTCAAAAACATATTCTGAAAATATATTGGAGATTTTCCCACATTTTTGCTCTTTTAGTGGAGTCATGGTAAGCAATATACAATTTTAAAAATGAGATTCTAAAATAGCTCATATCTTTTCGCATATTGTTAAGCTGCAGCAAGCGTATGAGCGTATGACAAAAATTCACCAGAAAGCTGATATTCGACAGACTTTGATTAAATGCCTTTGCGTAAGCCAATATTATCCTGAAGTCGAAGACAGTAAGTAGTTTATTTTTCATTCTTCGATATTTTAGTAATTAGTAGGGTAGGGAACGGCTTCAAATACCTAGCCCTAAACCCCCCCCCTTCGGGGCCCTATTCCAAGCACGCGGTAAATATAAACCAATAATGCTCATTTCTTGCAGTAGAGGAAGCATCGTGTTTCCAAAAATGAGCGTTGTAACTTATTGTTTATCCCGTGCTTGGAACAGGGTCCCGAGGTACCATATAATATATTATGTATTTTTCTATCAGGTGCACCTTGTTTGTAGCACTTTCATTTTTATATACATAAGCTTTTCGAACTTATAATTCGCAAAATGCAAATTTAATTATTTCATTTATTTGTTTCACAGAAATCATTCGAGGAACGATTCGAGCCCTATTCTATTTGACAAGGCGGGGAATAAAGAAAGAAAATGAGGCTCCGAATGAACAATCTGCAATAGAATGCTTCGCAGCTAGCTTAATAAGATGGGTTAAGGTATGTTATTAGTAAACATGCACCATTTACCATTATACTTTTCGAAGGTGTTACTGCTTTTGTAAACAAGAGTCTGATGCGCATCTACCCATGCTTTGCACTTTTCACTAGTGATGAAGCTCTAATTTACAACATCAGTTAAGCCTTTTAAAATATTTGTGCTGATGTTTGCCCACTATGTGATTTGATTTTGAGTACCCTCACAAAAGATAAAACGTTTTCCTGAATCAGATCATATGCGAGAAGTGTTTCCACTAAAATTCGATTTACAAATATCTCTGCAGCCAAAAGAAGGATGGAAAAATTAACTCGTCCCGGACATGAGCCCACACATTATTTGTCTGGCAGCACCGCTTACGCAGGGAGAATATTATGTATATTTGCATGGCCGGCTAATATTTTGTGGACTGCATGCAGCACGCGCCGTTGATGTCCTGATGAAAAGTTTTGCTGTCCTTGGTTCAAAACAACCACAAGGATTGGACAAAATGGTTGAGTTCCTGGAAATTTACACATACGAAAATACTAAATATAGTACTCGATCAAGAGTTAATTATTTAGTTAAACAGTTGAGAGAAATGGAAGATAACGAGGAGGAAACCGACAGCTTTGTAGAATGCCGCGATTGATGTTTATTGAACTAAGTTACAGATATTTTATATATGTACCTACTGCAAAAAGATTGTCAGGGAAGACATTATTTTAAAAAACTAAATAAAAGATTAAACGATTATATTAATTTTTAATAAGGAACATGAGAAATATACCCATATTTGCGTCTACTTTTTTTTATCAAATTTACCTAAATATGATTTAAATTTACTCTTGATTGGTTACCCATAAGTGGGTAAACATTACCTATATTGTTAGTTTACCATGTGTACCCAAATATTGGTAAAGTGACTTTACCCATAAAATGAGTATGTGCACTTTTCCGCGATTATGGGTAAAATTCACTCATATTTGGGTAAACTGATCTTAGCGTGTAAAGCACAAAATAACGCCGGATTACCAACGGCAATACTGATGCGTAATGTTTCGAAGAAGTTTGCTTACCTTTCTTCAAATCCAGATAACGGGTGTCCACTAAAAAATGAGAATGATTTCAATACTTTTCCATCAGAACAAAAACGGCCGCATAGAAATGTCACTTTAGATGAATGAATCGTTGCACTCTCCAGAAAATTTTCATACACTCTTATTTCACTCTAACATGTTCAGTCGTGTTCAGCATGCCGTCGAAACAGGAAGAACTGCGCGCGCGCGTTGTACAATTCTTTCAAGCGAACGAAGATCGTGGAAAAAAATACACGGTGGACCATTTTTGTCGTGAAAAAGTTCCGGTATCCACCGTATACCGTATCCTGGCATGCATGAGAGTAACCCGGAAGAAAGGTTGCGGCCGTCCAGCGAAAATAATGAATGAGAAAACGCTCCGCTCACGCGGACTACACTAAGGACAAATCTACTACTCCTCCAAAAGTAATGTATAAGTTCAAGCACAAATTTGAATCGAAGGTTATGTTATACATCGTAATATCCGATAAGGGTATTTCGAAGCCGTGGTTCAAACCAAGCGGTTTGGCCATCAACCAGGAGGTGTACCAAAGAGAGTGTTTGCAGAAAATACTCATCCCATTTCTTAAACAACATCACTCGGATGGCAAATACGTGTTTTGGCTGGACAAGGCATCATCGCACTACGCAAAAAAAACGCTAACGTTTTTGGAGAGCCAAAATATACCATATGTCCCAAAAGACCGGAATCCGACAAATCTGCCACAGTGGCGTCCCATCGAGGATTTCTTCGGTCTTTTGAGCTCCATGGTATACAAGGATAATTGGAAGGCCAAGAACACCAAGTAACTTACCAACAGGATCAAAAGCTGCATCCGAAAAATCGATGTGGCTGCCGTCCAACGGTCATGTTCCAGCATAACGACTAAGCTGCGCCGCACGGCGGACCACGGACCATATGACAATATTCACTAAATTAGTTTGAAGATTTAAGTTGACCCTTTTAATAAAATAAATCAGTTTGAACAAAACTTCACTGGTATTTTTTTCCTGACCCATTCTTTTCGTTCTCATTATTTAGTGGACACCCGTTACATGTGAACCAAAAAGATCGACATTTGGAACTCCAACTGTTTTATATGCGCGATGTTGCTGTCCGTATTTCCCTCCTTGCCAAACCGGGATTTGATCTTCAAATAAGTGTGCTTCATGGAGAGTTTTTTTTATGATCTTCGGTGATGCTGCTGAAGTTGATCACTTCAAATATGATTGGGAGCACAGGGACGAATACTCTGGTCCGAGCAGATAAATCAATTAACGTTCGTCAATATCGAAAACGTAGTGAAAAATACTGTGCTGGGGGAATCAACTTGAAATTTTGATGATAAATAATGACAACTGATGTAAATAGTAGCAGCTGGCACAACTAACATGCACGCTAAAACACGTCAACGCAATATCGAAAATATTCTAGTCGAGCCGAGTTATTAGTACGAGACACTGAAGAAGTCTGCACATTGTAGACGAAATACGCGTATCTGTCGAAGATAAGCAAAGGTAGTTGGAATAAAATGGAGATTACTAATTTTTCGTCTAATCTATAGTTGTGAAATTGCCGACTATGATTGCTCAGGTTGCTATCGTTTTGGTCGTTTTGACGGTTAAAAGATCAAAATTATGCCTGTGACATCAAATTTAAAACTGATCCTGCTATGTGCTGCTATCACTGAGAACAAATTGAAAAGTCAATTTGCTGTAAATTTTTTCCTGTTGATAGCAAAATGAGTGTTCTAGTTGATAATCTGTCAAGGCAATGAAAACAAAGCGACCTTTCTCAAAGAACCACCGCTTGCATGTTAGGCGGTGGGAATTTCGTTCGTGATTTGGAATCGGTGGATTGTGAAATTCTAGTTAGGTTATTACAAGATGTGGAGGGACTGCTTTGGGAAGCATACATTGAGAGTAGCTGAGCGGAAGAGATATGAGCATTCAAATGTTTTGTTTATAGATCAAACCAATAAATAGCCTACAAACAACTAACTAACAATGAAGGGTGATCGTAAATGTATAGACCAGTATCTTTTCAAGATTAAGTGGCTATTAAGTAGAACAGCCGACTGAGTTCATCAGATATAGCTCAAATGGGGTTTAGTTTAATAAACAACTGAGTATTGTAGTCATTTATTCAATGAAATGTTCTCACTATTCTCATTCAATGCTCATTTCAGCCATAGTTATAATCAACCATCGACAATAACTCTCAGTATCTTTTCAGAGATATAGCCAAGCTCTTCAAACATCCGAGGGACTCTACTTATATCTTTGTTCTTAATTTTGTTTCTTTTCAGGCAACAAACAATTTATTTTTACCAAATTTTGAAGACCAAATATCTAATATCCTGTTTAATTTTGTTAATTTATTTTTCGTTATTCTTGTCTCTCTTTAGTCACAGAGAATTGTTAACCAAAACCCTTGCTTCTAACCTACTCCCAACTAATCAACATCCCAGTGATTTCTCGTGGAAGTGCAGAGAATTTCTCGGCTTCCTTCAAAGTGAGTATCATGTCAACACGTTCCTTCCCATTCCCTACTTGACCAACATTCGGGCATGGCCGGCGCCGGTATTGCTTTTAAATGGGTCACCAGTTTTTACACATTGAGGATGTATGTTAGTCCCATACAACATCTGTTGATTTTTTGTGTAAATACAGCTGATCTGGCAATAACGGAGTAGCATCCATGGGTGGTCAATCATGCTCATGCTCTTGCTCAATTAAAACTGAACGATGCGATTCATCGATGCTGACTTGGCGGAGAGTTTTGTCGATCCAAGGCGAGATCCACGAAGCAGCACAAGAACTGCAAATAGACGTTGATGGAGCAGAAAAGGATGCCACGGTGGACGATATGTTCACGATAGTGGAGGATACACTAGGATTCCCAATGTGAGCAACCATGAGGCTGAATCGTCATCATATAGAGCCACAATGGTATGCAGAAAAAATAAATTTAATTCGTCAAGAAGAAGAAACTCTAAATTTAACCATGCTGTTTCTACCATTGAAAATCAGGCATAATTCGACAGCTCAGATTATGAAATGTTTCTCCCAAACTTTCCGAATATCATCATTTGGTTGACTGAACAAATAATTTAACGGGAACGTCCTCCATCAACCAGTCGATTACAAAATTTACTTCTTTTTATAGCTTGAACTAGCAGGATGAAACGCTTGAATATCACATTATAATTCGCATTGAGGTATATACGACCTTTGCTTTAGCATACTGAACGAATCTGTCATGCCGTCATTGCATGATTCAAATTCCAAATTTCCAATCCAGCTAGCATTCGTTCGAAGATTAAGTTAATGTTTACTGATGCATTATTTCCTAGAAAATAAACGGAATGTTTACAAAAAAAAAATGGAATACAGTGGTCTACGAGAAGTGTGAAATATAAATCAGAAATAATTGCTGCATCCGAAAGCCTCTCAAAAATTAACCTTTTGCACAGTCAAAAGAACTTGACTGCTCAAGTTGAATGTTTGAGAACTTATGATGTCTTTATTAAAAATAACAATTATGGTTGCTAAGCGCAGTTGCTAGGAGACAGTGATATTGTGATACACATAGTAGGATATCGTAGGTTGCTGTTCCAACACTTTTGGATACCCCAGAGGCCCAAGGAAGACAACTTAATGTTTCAATAAGAGATGTGTTAAGGTCACGCGACCTTTGTTATATGCAGTCGATTTATGTGCTTCTCCAAATGTCTAGGACATGAGTTTAATCTGCTTGTGTTTATTTCTTTACTCATCAGTTTGTGTTTGTTTTGTTCCGGCATCTTTAGGAGTCTCATCGTCGCTTAATGGTTACCACAACCGGCCGAACATCAAAAGGGATTCGTGATCCCATCACACAATGATTCATCCGCAAAAAATGACACCTTTCTTAACTTCGGGTGAACTGTGAGTAAACGGTCCATGGCATATTAAAATAGTTTTAAATCACTCCTATTACCAAATAAAATGAACTATTGGCTCCGTAAAGCGAACGCGATTGAGCCTACCAAATAAATGAGCTAGATAACAAAATCCGGCAAACTCAGTGGTTTAAAAGATCGACGTTGCCTTAAAAGATCGCCATTACGCAAAACCATATACACTTAAACCATGTCAATGCAATCCATTTCTACCGAGCTTTCTACATTCACCACACGTATTTCGGTTCAATCAACTTTTGTATTACTCTCAAAACGCGATTTCGGAAAAAATTCTCAATATCTCAATTAAACTCTAAGCTATTTTTTACAACATCCTCGTTTCACGTTTAGTTTTAAGGTATCCTCCTCCTTCGATTATTTTCCATCGCTTCCCGAATAACATAAAAGTATCGATTGTTTTGTTGATCAGCAGACATCAGTTTTGGTTTCGCCGCATATACCGCTGGCTTACTTATTGTGTGAGTAGATAATTTCACTGGTACGAAACGGTCAATATTTCAGTGCGCTGAGAACTACGTGGACATGTATTTAGAACCAACATGAAGGGCATAGGACAAAAATTTTAACACAAATGTAATGTTGAAAACGGAGTTTTAAGTGGGATTTTTTTTTCCTTCGTGCGTAAAAGTACGTTCACACTACTGCTTATATTAAGTGATATAGAGTATCTTGATATCAGCAACTGTACATCTAGTTTTCACTGGAAATAATGTACATGTCATTTGATATCAAGATACTCTATATCACGTAATATAGCTTGTAGTGTGAACGGGGTGTAAGCCTCTTGGGGTCACGTGGGAACATCGAAGTTTTACGGATGTTGTCGAGTCCCAGGTACTGCATAACCACACGTTTCATTCCGATGTCACCATCAGCGTACGGCGGACAACCAAAACAGAAAGCGTCGATATAGGCGATGGTTTTAGGAAATATCTGTTGAAGGGGAACATTGACATTAATTAATGATTCTTTTGTATGATATCAGCATAGTTACCGATTGCGTGGTCGTTGGCACGCTCTACCAGATACTCGGGATTATGTTGGATACGTAGTGCATCAGACAGGACGTCTTCCCCTCGCATGAACATGCCGTACGAGTTGGACTACTTTTAGTTGTTGGGATCCGGCATCGTATAGAATGGTCGCACTGTCAGAGGAAATTTGTCGAGAATGTAGAAATCGGTGTTGCACCTTTTCTTCACCAGTCTTCTGGGAAGTTTTTCACTCGGTTTCGATAGATCCTCTTCGTCGTCCATCGTTACTCCTCGTTGGCATGCTGTGACCGCCTGAGGGAATTCCATCTTCAGCGATGGAAAACAGTTCCAAAAGGTTTTGCTGAAATGTTACGTTATTACAACTGTTTCGAATCGTACATTTAGTGGCAACACTTACCAAACGGACACTCGTTGCATTTTTGCATTCAGGATGAACAGAGTAAAGAATACACGTAATCGCTGATGACAACTGAGTTGGGTAGTTCTGAGAGTATTGCTAGCGGTATTCCAGTTAATTCCCATGTAGGTCTGTCATTTGTGTAGCACCCATGTTGAACCACTTGTACTCCAATGCGTACAACCAGCAGCCTTATGTGAAAAATAACCCAACAATTACACTCAAACTAACAATTCTCTGTGAAAACCAACAATAGTATTTCAATATATCAAACGTAAACAGTTCTAAACAGTCTAAAATGGCTGACTCACTTTTGACAAATGCACTGTGGTGGCAATATTTCAACAGCAGGGTTGTTGATTTTTCTAGTACTGCTTTCGTCATGATATTCTAGTATATATGGAACTTGATACACTGAAAATGTTGACCAGGTGCGTCATGCATAAATCGTCCGTCCGATGTCCGTAATTAGTCCGTGGTCGTACCATAGACTAACTCTAAGACCAATAGGTCCCATACAAAAACGATTTTTTTCTTGGCTCAGTCAGTACTAGAACATCGTCCCAAGCTCGGTCCCAAGCTCAATAATGCACCCCTTATAATGAACTCACATGAACACACTCTCAAATACTCTGTCAAAATAACACAGCAAATCAAAACAAAGGCGCAAATATGTATAACAAGGTGCTGGCTTCAAGGTGTAATTCGGACCAAGGGGTTCTACAACAGTGAACCAATTTCAAATCGCTAGTTACATATTGATTGTTGGTCGTACTATGTGAAGATGCGACAAAAATAACCGCTACACTAGTTACGATCATAATACTGATTCGATTACCGGACTTGTGCCACCGATGGCTTCGAATGGTTTGCCAAAGCAAGGTATGTTTCAAGCAACCACTCCGTACAAAATCGCAAGTGCCTTGAAATCCTACCATGTCGGAAGTTATGCCTATGATCAGATAGCACTTCCTTTGACTAGAGAAGCCCCTATGTAATTTATCATGCTTGCTCGAATAACCAATTTGACTACAACGATGTACTAAAGCGTTGGGCTTATGGCTGGCCCACAATTGATACGTTACGGATGCGTTTGCGTGACTTTGACAGTTCTCCCATAGGTTTTCTGTCAAATTTACGTCAACGCATCCGCAACGTATCAATTGTGGGTGGCCCATTACATCGAATCTCTCTTGAAACGCCATGGGATCACCGTTTTGGCTAATGCATCAGATGGTGACTCGCGGCTAATGAAAGCCATGAGGATCAGGGCAGGATTTGATAGACCATGTTCGCCATCAACACATGGGGCCCCTGGTTTCGAGTAGACTGCTTCCGTAAAACTCCTATCAATGTGCAGGATATGATTCATACCATAAACAAATTTCGAAATCGAATGCTGAAAGGAGATATGATCATTGGTAAATCTTTATTTTAAACAATAATCTATTGGTGTAGTATCACTAAAGCATTTTTTGCTCAAATGGTTAAATCATAGACTAACTCTAAGACCAGTAGGTCCCATACAAAAACGATTTTTTTCTTGGCTCAGTCAGTACTAGAACATCGTCCCAAGCTCGGTCCCAAGCTCAATAATGCACCCCCTATAATGAACTCACATGAACACACTCTCAAATACTCTGTCAAAATAACACAGCAAATCAAAACAAAGGCGCAAATATGTATAACAAGGTGCTGGCTTCAAGGTGTAATCCGGACCAAGGGGTTCTACAACAGTGAACCAATTTCAAATCGCTAGTTACATATTGATTGTTGGTTAAATGGTTAATAACACTCTAGTACACTTCTAGTACATTTTAAACTACACGGCAACACAAAAAATTTGACTTTTGAAAACTTTGGCAGCAAAAAGAGATCTCAATGTTCATTTTTTTCTTTACACCAAATTCATGTTATCTATCCAAATAGCACCTAAAAAATACAGATTTTTGAATTGGAAAAAACAATCAT